>JAQJVK010000001.1:83170357-83357857 GCA_035578135.1 Flexamia atlantica | reverse complement strand
GAAACGATCGAGAGCCGAGGGTTGAACACAATATCTCACCACTTAGTACCACAATATCTCACCACACAGTATAGTCGCCAATAAGAAATTAGGCACGAACCTTGAAGTAGGGTCCAACTCAAATTTTACGATTGACTAGCTGTCGGCGAACTTTGTACCGCCAAACAGTCATGTATGTCGTGTTAGAATAGAATATCTTTATTTGTCTTCCAACACAAGTTACACTGTGTAATGGACATCGTCTGAACAAATAGATTAATTTTAATAGGTTAACTTTAAGGTAAACATAATTTTTGATTTTTTATGTAATAAAATTAAACCTGTCAATTTGTTATCTTTATAGTAGTCTAATATGACAAAAATATATCAAGAGAAAATAAAATGTTAGTAAATGTATAAAATTATTTCAATAGCTTGTGCGCAAGACTGTCCTTTCTGGACGATATGCATTCTTCTGTATGCTGGGTTACACTGGGGGTGCTAATACTAATAGTAGGCCTAGTAGCCTAACAGGAATTTTTAAAAGCCAAAGTTTGTAGTTTTGTTTATTCTCCTGCACAATGGCGTGATTTTATTGCTCAAGTTATTAGTGGAATTGTTGATATTATATTAATTAGTGAACAACCGATTGATAATTAAGAGATGAAACTGATTTCCATATCTTTGACCAAGCTTATTAGAATTGGGAGGATACAATTTTGCAAAAACTAACATGATGACTTAGGTATTACCATTGATTATAAACAATGTGTCCATTAAAAACGTTTCAGGATTTCAGGAGGTGATTCCTTACATCAAAACTAAGAAAAAAGTTCCTGTAAACATGGGTCCTAAAATGCTCGGTTATTCGTCTGTCGGTCTGTATGTGTTTTAACATGATTTTGCATAACTTTGGAACTACAAAAGATATCAATTTCAAACTTGGGACGTACATGCTGACTAATAGGACCTATTTTGGTGCGGAGTATCAAGTTTCTACTTTGTACCATTTTAAAATGCCAGCCATTTTTATATTTTAAAACTTAATATCTTAAAAACCGTAAATTTTATAAAAATTGTACAAGTGACAAAAAATTTGAGCAATTTTGTTTCCAACAAAACGATATAAAGATTATTAAGATCGAACTACAATTATCAGAGTTATTGCAATTTTGCTAATAGAATTCATGCAAACTTGCTTTAGCTGCCATAAAATAAGCATGTATTCTGTTGGAAAAATTGCAATAACTCTGATGAGTGTAGTTCGATTTTAATAATCTTTATATAGTTTTGTAGAAAATAAAATTGCACAACGTTTTTGTCTCTTATAACATTTTTGTAAAATTTATGGTTTTTAAGATATTAAGCTTTAAAATATCAAAATTGCTGCCATTTTGAAATGGTTCAAAGTAGAAACTTGATACTCCACACCGAAATAAGTCATATTAGTTAGCACATAAATACAAAGATTGAAGTTGGTATCTTTTGTAGTTCCAAAGTTATGCAAAATCATGTTAAAACTTATACAGACCGACAGACGGATGACCAAGCATTTTAGGACCCATCTTTAAAGGAACTTTTTTCTTAGTTTTGATGTAAAGAATCACCTCCTGAAATCCTGAAACGTTTTTAATGGACACCCTACACCCTGTATAACGTGGAAAAAATCAAACATATACAGGGTGTTTCCAAATTGTCTGGACATATTTTGTGGACTTGTTCCTTGGGCTAAGACAAACATAAAATGCCATATAAGTATGGGTCTAAAATGCCTAAATTTCTGTCTGTCGGTCTGTTTGTGATTTTTGAACATTATTTTATATCTTGGGCATTTTTAAAGATAGAAATTTCAAAATTGGTACAAATGTGTAATTTAGAAGGTAAAAACAGCTTAAAAATTTTCGTTCAAATACCTCAAGCCGCTTCAATATGGCGGCCATTTAAAATATTCAATGCCAAATTTCGTGAAAATTGTAAACATGAAGTAAATTGTTTTTCGGTTATGCAATTTAATTGGCCTGCCGTACATGTACGGCAGGCCTATTAAATTGCATAACCGAATGTAGAAAAAAAAACTGAAAACTCAGTTGTTTGTGATCCGATTTTAACAAACAAGGTCTCATTTGATTTGAATTTAAATTCTCTATCTTTTTGATCACAAAAACAATTTTCTTAATATTTACGGATTTCATTAAATTTGGGATTAAATATTTTAAATGGCCGCCATATTGAAACGGCTTGAGATATTTGAAAGACATTTTTTAAGCTCGTTTTACCTTCTAAACTACACATTTGTACCAATTTTGAAATTTCTATCTTGAAAAATGCCCAAAATATAAAATAATTTTCAAAAATCACAAACAGACCGACAGACATAAATCTAGGCATTTTAGACCCATACTTATATGGCATTTTATGTTTGTCTTAGCCCAAGGAACAAGTCCACAAAATATGTCCGGACAATTTGGAAAAACCCCGTATTATTAACTAATGATTGTGCATTATAAACTGATTCCTTGGGTCAAAATAAGCAAAAAAATCACATAAACATAGGCCCTAAAGTGCTTCGTTTTCCGTCTGTGTGTCTGTTTGTGATTTTTACATATTTAATCATATCTCACGAACCTCTTAACGTATAAACTTCATACTTGGTATATGGATACCGACAACTATTTTTGAAAGAGGTATCAAACTTCTACTTTGTACCATTTCAAAATGGCGACTGTTTTTTGTTTCCAAACTTAAATATCTTAAAAACCGTAAATTTTAGAAAAAGTATACAAGAGAAAAAAAGCTGCGAAATTTAATCCAATTAACGCTGATATTAATATTGTGATAATCGGACAGCTAATAACGGGGAAATGTTAACGTTTCTCCATAAAACATGGTTCTTTAAAACATTCTGTATGAAATTTGCATGTTTTCATTCGGAAAATTAAAAATTTCTCCATTATTCACTGTCCGATCATAATAATCTTAATATCAGCATAAATTAGATTAAATTTCGCAACTTTTTTGTCCCTTGTATAAAAT
Organism: Flexamia atlantica; assembly: GCA_035578135.1. Classification (NCBI taxonomy): domain Eukaryota; kingdom Metazoa; phylum Arthropoda; class Insecta; order Hemiptera; family Cicadellidae; genus Flexamia; species Flexamia atlantica. The sequence continues at coordinate 83,354,845 of JAQJVK010000001.1, read as the reverse complement.
TTGCGGTTTTTAAGATATTTAGCTTTGAAAACAAAAAACAGTCCCCATTTTGAAATGGTACAAAGTAGAAATTTGATACCTTTTAGAGAAATAGGTCTTAATATTGGGTATCCATATACCAAATTTGAAGTTTTTACGAAAAGAGGTTTGTGATATATGATTAAATATTTAAAAATCACAAACAGACACACAGACGGAACTTTAGGACATATGTTTATATAAAACTTTTTGCTTCTTTTGACCCAAGGAATCACTTTGTAAATTATTGTCCCACTTTTTTGAGCACCCTGTATATCCTGTGCAGATAATTAAAATATGAAGGATATTTTACTATAAACTACTTCAGTGTAGGCCTACTCACAATTTATTTCATAAACCAAAATGATTTGTTATATTTTACAAAATATTAAAATTTATTATTAATAATAACAAGATAGTGCAGGTTTTTTACATTCGTAATCAGTTGGAGTATTTTCATCTAAAAGGTAGTAAGTCATAATCACAAGAATTTAAACAATAATTTACGTGAATTTTTTACGACATATTTCATTGTTTCCTTTACATTACAGGTTTTCAAATTTGCTTGAAATAATTTTTGTTTGTCTTCAGGTAAATTTTGCGTTGTTGCTGATCCTTGTGGCGGTCGCAGCCAAACAAGAAGACATCAAATCATCCTCCGATAAAAGCACAAAAAAGGTTAGTCAGATAATAGTCCACTTAACCAAAGCTATAAAGGAAGTGATAAATTTATGGAATTACATAATTCAGTTCTTGATAATACAATTGTGATCAAGAATTCATAGCACAGAGACTGAAACGTTGGCTTGTCATCGTACTCACAAAATATCACAAGAAATCATTGTGTCTGCTATTCTTTATCTTCTTCTACATATTACTACGCAAGCGGTTTTCGTTTCACAGTCAAACCTCAATAGCGGCTTGACGGATTTTAACGTTTCAGGGGTCAAATTAAAGGGATAATATGTAGATTTTTCAATTCGTCTCAGAATTTTTAAAAATGCATCACTAATGTTCAGTTAGGGGCTAAAGTTCCAGAAAAGTGGCGCTACCCACCGTCATTTGATCAAGCTCAGTTCACTATGTTTACAACTGATTGTGGCTTACGCAGGGTCAGTGTTGGGGGAGGCTCACTGCCCAGGGGGTGGGGACTATTCATGAGTAAAAAGAAAGGTCCTTATCATGGGTGTAAATTCTGTTGGTGTGGGCAGGATTTTCTATCGTCTATCATCATTTTCTCCATGCACGCAGCAGCTCTACTAGTTTGAACACCTAATGCATAAGCGAAATTATTGCAAAGGAATTGCGGGCATTTGGCACGTCGTAGAATAATAGGAGGGGGCTCAAATTGAAGTTTTTGATGCCAGAGATCGACTCAGGAAGAATACAGATATTTCTAGAAATTTACCATAAAACGAAAAATAACGTCAAATATCTGCCTTTTAAAAAGCATTGGGACTTACAAAATCTGCTAGGTTTACAACAACAAAAAATTGGTGCTGATACTTGATTCAAAGACATATTATGGTGGACCTGAAAGCCAGTTTACAAAGAAAGGTGTTTTGTACTATGATAAAAAAGTATTAATATGAATTTGATTTTAATTTCCCTTATTGTAATTAGGGGCTTTTAGCCTCTTCAAGTCACTTTGTCACTTAATACTGTGTTAGCAGAGATGAAAAACCTCTATGGAAAGCAAATTATTTTAGATTTTAAGGCCGCGAAATGACTACGAGGCATTCAACCAAGAGGGTACCGAGAAACTTTCTTGCGCTTCATATGACCGAGTTTTAGCAACATCGGTAGCACTAAAGCAACACGTTAAACGTTAAACGGTAATTTTTAACATTTCGCTAAATATAGAACATCAGCTGATTTTTTTTTCATCTGTGATGTTTCGTATTGGTTTACCGTATTTTGCAAAAAATCCCTGATCGATACAACCAACGATCGCTAAACCACCAAGAGATTTGTTTGCCGCAATATAGCCGAGGTTGCTGGCGATAACCGGTTTTTTTTGTAATTTCGACAAATTACCGTGAAAATTCCTGGCAGTGAATGATCAGAAAACATAATCATACTTAATCCAATGGCTGTCTTGTGATCCGACGAAAGTTTTACATCCGCAATAGAATCGAGATATAATTTTTATGAAAAGACCGTAATGAGATCGAAAGTTTCGGTGGCCGTAATACATGACCAGAATATTTGCCAGCCGATATACAACCATTTTTTTCATTAATCTATTCTTTATCCCGTTCCTAATATATACCGGGACTTTGGCTTGCTATCTCTTGGTCTTGTTTTAACCTCATTCTGACTTTCTTTGTCTTACGTTTTTGTCTTATATAACCAATCTCCTCTCCACTAGATTCTGCCCTCCTTTCTGATTCCTATTCAAACCGATATACAACCGGAGGATTCGCAGATATTTGACTGCCACTAAATGTCAAGAGACTATTGGCTACGCCTCGATGTACCGAGGGGTTTTTTCCAGCCGCGATCGAATCAAAATAATATTTATATTGCGGGGATACGACCGGGATTTTACACATGCTATACGGCCGCGGGACTTACGCCCAAATAATCCGCGGACTCCGCGGAGGGCGGAGGACCACAACCACTGGTCGCGCCGCGTGGTCCTTCTCGTCACGCTCGACATGAAGAACGCTTACAACTCCGCCAGGTGGAGCGATATGCTGTGGGCGCTTGAGCATACGTTCCAAGTTCCCTCCTACCTTCTTCGTATGATCGAGGCTTACTTGTCAGACCGCGTTCTGTTGTACGACACGACCGAAGGTCAGCGGCGCATTCCCATCACTTCCGGGGCTGCGCAGGGGTCGATTCTCGGACCAGATCTCTGGAACGTGTCTTACGACAGCTTGCTGAGGCTAGACATGCCCGATGAGACCCGCCTCGTTGGCTATGTTGACGACGTCGCTGCCTTGATCGCGGCGAGGAACGTCGAGCAGGCAAAATTGAGGCTCAGCGTAGTAATGGCCAAGGTCAACGGGTGGATGCGAGATCACGGCTTGTCCCTGGCTATCAGTAAGACGGAGATCGTCGTCCTCACCAAAAAGAGGATTAACACCGTGTTCCCGGTGCAGATAGGTGACGTCACACTCGAGACTAAGCCTGCTGCAAAGTACCTGGGAGTCATGGTCGACAGCAGACTGTCTTTCGGCGAGCAGATCCAGCGCGCCACCGACAAAGCCGCTAAGGGTGTCGCTGCCCTTGGTAGGCTTATGCCCAATGTCGGCGGTCCTCGCTCCTGCAAGCGCCGCCTGCTCATGACTGCCGTCCAGTCAGTCTTGCTGTACGGGGTGGAGGTTTGGGCTCACGCACTCGAGAAGCGAGTCTTCCGAGACCGGCTTGCCCGGGTCCAGCGTAGAGGAGCTCTGCGGGTCGCTTCAGCCTACCGCACAGTCTCCGAGCCTTCTGTGATGGTGATCGCCGGAGTCATCCCCGTCCTCTTCCTTGCGAGGGAGAGGCAGGCGATTTACCGGAGGAGGCCTGAAGTGGGCCGGGAAACAGCTGCCAGGGAAGAGCGCGATCGCAGCTTCGACTCTTGGCAGCGCGACTGGGAAGCCGAGCCGAGGGGACGTTGGACCTTCCAGCTCATACCTTCCGTCCGACCATGGGTGGAACGGCAGCACGGCGAGGTCGATTACTACGTGACCCAGTTTCTTTCTGGGCACGGGTACTTCCGAGCCTACCTGCACCGGATGGGCAAAGTCGCCAGCCCGGACTGTCTGTATTGCCCCGGCATCCCAGACACGTCCGAGCACACCTTCTTTCAGTGCGACCGTTGGCACGTCCGCCAAGCCTCGCTTTCATCTGAGATCGGCGTGGTCGTCAGCCCAAACAACATCGTCGGAGCTATGCTCCAGGGAGAGGGCAACTGGAACTGTATCCGGCACTACGTCCAGGCCATTCTTCGGGCGAAAAAGGTCGACCTACCTCGATCGGCCTTAATCCTCAGCTTGCGTAAACGCACTCAACGAGCCCCTCAGTGTGCGTAAACGCATTCCACCTCCTACCCAAAAAATTATTATTATTATTATTATTATTTATTTTTTCCCGTGTTGGGCCGGGACAGAATGTCCAACAGTATCCCCTGCTTGTCGTAAGAGCCGACTAAAAGGGGAAGGAGGCGCACTGGTCCTTTTTCGCGTCTCCTTTTCATAACTCCATTCTCCGGTTCATTTCAATAGCCCGGTTGTTTTTTCTAAATCATTTCGGCCTATTTGCCGGGATGACTCTGTGTTCTTCAGCCTCCATTGCGCTGGAGGTCTAGGACGAGCAGAGGGTACAGCTTAAAAACTGGGTTCTGCACCTCCCAGGCTGCCGGATAGTACAGGGGCCCGAGTCAGCCCAGCAAGCTGACCTGGCTGCCCTATCAGCCGGCGAAAATCCCTTTGGCCGTGGCGGTGCCGGTTGGCGACCGGGCCCTGCTGCGGTCACGGGGGGGCTCTGCCGAGGCCACTGCTCGTCTGGGACCGCCGGTGTTTTGGGGGCGGTCGAGCATAGATATAGTTGCTCTGGTGATGGGTCGGTTTGACAATCACATTGGGGCACTGGGGTTGCAAACGCCCAGTCTTGGGGGCTAATCCAGACAGCATGGCACAAGATAAAATGATTCAAAAGGTGCAAGAATCTCCCCGGGGCACCCTAACCCCAAAAACGAACCAGAGGGAGCAATTTCCTCGGCTACCCTCTCAAAGTGGGGACGTCGAGGTAGAAGACCCCTTTGGTCGGAAGCCTCGTATCGCGAGGTCGCCACAAGGCCGAGCGACACCAACTGCTTCGGTGACAAGAACACCGGTCCTCACCGAGCAAGCACCCGCCGGCGGCGTTGAGTCGATGCACACCGACCCGTCCCCCTTCCAGGCGGTGATTGCACTTGCCAGGCAGCAGGAGGAGGAGCATTTTCAAAAGTGCTTCGCCACCCTCGCTGTCATGAAGGCCGCGGCGACCGGCAGGCAGAAGAACATCAGCAGGGATGTGCAGGAAGGCATAGTCCAAAATTGGAAGCCAGCCTTAACCACATCCTTGAGCTGAGGAAGTCTTGGCAGTCGTGCGAGTCAGTGACCGCATCGACGCAGACGACACCGTCCTTGCGGGTCAAGGTCCAGCCTGCCGTTCCAAAGCGGGCAGCCAGCAGCCCCGCCCAGCCAGAGGCAGAAAAAAAGAAGAGGAGCGACGGCCCATTGGAGGACAAGGACTCCGAGAAATGGACCGATGTGGTTAAGAGGAAGGGGAAGAAGAAGAAAGTCCCGCCCCAGCAGCCTGGAAGCCAGCCCGGCCCTCAGGACAACAAGAAGGTGCCGAAGAAGAGGTCACGCAGGACGCGGCCAGACGCTCTTCTCATCAAGCCGTCGGAGGGGAAAACCTACGCCGACGTGCTGGGCGAGATTCGCAGCAAAGCGAAGCCCGATGAGAAGGGCGCCGTTATTAAGGCCATGAGGAAGACCCGAGCCGGCGATCTTCTGGTCGAACTCGGGGACGCCTCCGAAAGTAAGTCCGCCTTCAGCGTGGACCTGAAGACCATCTTGGGGGCGAACGCGACTGTCAGCGTTCGGGAGCCCAAGTCGACGCTGGAGGTGAGGGACCTTGACGAGCTGACGACCGAGGCGGAGGTGACTGCAGCCGTTAAATCCGCCATCGGCGACGTCGAGGTGAAAACCTTCCTCTCGAAGGCGAACGCTCGGGGTCAGAAGGTGGCGATCCTCACGCTGGGAGCCACAGCAGCTGCGAAGCTCCTGGAGAAGGGCCACCACAAAGTCTGGTATGTGAGCTGTCGGGTACGCGAGAAGCTCGTGGCCTCCAGATGTTTTAAATGTCTGGGGTTCGGTCACGTAGCTAATCGCTGTCCTGGACCCGATAGAAGCAAGCTCTGCTTCAAGTGCGGCGGCCAGGACCACAAGGCCAGCGCGTGCAGTGCCGCGTTGTCCTGTGTCCTGTGTACAGAAGCCGGCTTGAAGGGCGACCAGGTCAAGCATTCTGCTGGGTCAGGTCGTTGCGGGCAGTACCGATGTGCCATCCAGGAGCTTCGCCAGATACAAATCAAATGATCAATTTTCTGCAACTTAATATGCAGAGGAGCAGGACAGCAAACGACTTGCTGTTCCAATTCGCCACGGAGCGGGGTGCTGACCTACTGCTTCTCAGTGAGCAGTACCAGAACCGACGCTCCGCGCAGTGGTTCTCGGATCCCTCCGGCACTGCGGCGATTTGGATTTTGGACCTCGGGAAGGTGTCCGTTCTCGATTCCGAATCGGGCAACGGCTTCGTTTGGGTGAGGAGCAGGGGTTTCACCGTCTTCTCCTGTTACCTCACGCCAAACCAACCGATCGGAGACTACCGCCACATGGTCGATTCCATTGAGGATGAGATCATGAAAACCTCTGGCGGGGTCATAGTCGGTGGCGATTTTAACGTCAAAGCCGTGGAATGGGGTTCCCCGCGGACCGACACTCGAGGTCGTTACGTCCTCGAGGTCGTTACTGCTCACGCCAGGTCGGGCCTCTGTATCCTAAACACGGGCGGCATTTCCACCTTTCGCCGTCCGGGGTGCAGAGAGACGATCCCTGACATAACCCTTGCCTCTGAAGGGATTGTCCAGCAGATCTCCGACTGGCGTGTCTGCGAGGAGTATTCCTCTAGCGACCACCAGGGCATCCTCTTCAAGGTCCTCCCCGAGGGCGCGCGCTTGCGCGCTGAACCTGCTCCTCTCGCTCGACGCTGGAACACCAGTCGTCTGAGCATAGAAACATTTACAAACGTAATTAAAGACCAGAGCATTGTGAATTTCACAAGTGCCGAAAATCTGGCAGCATCGACGATGCGACTCATCGTCTTTGAGCAGTCGATGCCCGGAGTTTCCCGCCGCCACAGGAAGAAGCCGGTTTACTGGTGGACGCCTGAAATCGCGGAACTCCGGAGGAGATGCCTTGGTCTCCGACGAGCTGCGCAGCGAGCCAGGAACCGCCCTGATGCAAATGCCAGATCGGCTGAGCACAGAGCGGCCCGCCGAGAGCTTCGCGGTGCCATCAACCGGAGTAAAGTCAGGTGCTGGAAACAGCTGTGTCAGGATATCGACAACGACCCCTGGGGGACGGGCTAAAAACTTGTAACCCAGAAGCTAGGGGCTCGCTCACCACCTGCGGTCATGGAACCACAAGCCATGGCCGCCGTCGTCGATACACTGTTTCCCAGCCACCCAGTTCGGCCAGTCAGGGAATTCGGAGAGGTAGGCGCCTTCCCAGCTTTCCGGGAAGAGGAACTCACCGCCGCCGTCCGATCCCTACGACCCAGAAGAGCGCCCGGTCCCGATGGCATTCCGGCGGAGGTGCTCAAGCTCGCTGCGGAGGTGAATCTAAGGCTTCTGCTCGACATGTTCAACGCGTGTCTGGCGGAAGGCGTTTTCTTTTCTTCATGGAAGGTAGCTCGCCTTGTTCTTATCCCGAAGGCGAAGAGTACACCGGGGATCCCTTCTTCTTTCCGACCCCTGTGTATGCTCGACACGGCCGGGAAAGTGCTTGAAAAGCTCTTGTGCGTCAGGCTGACCGAGGCCATCGTCTCTGCGGGGGACTTGTCCCCGCAGCAGTACGGCTTCAGATGCGGTCGCTCTACCATCGACGCTATCCAGGAGGTAGTTGAGGCAGTGCGGAGGGCGGAGGACCACAACCACTGGTCACGCCGCGAGGTCCTTCTCGTCACGCTCGACGTGAAGAACGCTTTCAACTCCGCCAGGTGGAGCGATATGCTGTGGGCGCTTGAGCATACGTTCCAAGTTCCCTCCTACCTTCTTCGTATGATCGAGGCTTACTTGTCAGACCGCGTTCTGTTGTACGACACGACCGAAGGTCAGCGGCGCATTCCCATCACTTCCGGGGCTGCGCAGGGGTCGATTCTCGGACCAGATCTCTGGAACGTGTCTTACGACAGCTTGCTGAGGCTAGACATGCCCGATGAGACCCGCCTCGTTGGCTATGCTGACGACGTCGCTGCCTTGATCGCGGCGAGGAACGTCGAGCAGGCAAAACTGAGGCTCAGCGTAGTAATGGCCAAGGTCAACGGGTGGATGCGAGATCACGGCTTGTCCCTGGCTATCAGTAAGACGGAGATCGTCGTCCTCACCAAAAAGAGGATCAACACCGTGTTCCCGGTGCAGATAGGTGAAGTCACACTCGAGACTAAGCCTGCTGCAAAGTACCTGGGAGTCATGGTCGACAGCAGACTGTCTTTCGGCGAGCAGATCCAGCGCGCCACCGACAAAGCCGCTAAGCCTTGTCCCTTGACCGCTAAGCCGACCGCTAAGCCGCTAAGCCTTGACAAAGCCGACTGCCCCTTGGTAGGCTTATGCCCAATGTCGGCGGTCCTCGCTCCTGCAAGCGCCGCCTGCTCATGACTGCCGTCCAGTCAGTCTTGCTGTACGGGGCGGAGGTATGGGCTCACGAACTCGAGAAGCGAGTCTTCTCCGCTAGGGCCGCGAGGTTGCCCTAGCGGCGTAATATCAAAGGCCTAGCCTGAAGTAATGTGTGAAACAGTTCCAAGCTAGTGTCCTCGGTGCCGAGGGAGGTGGTTTAGGAGTAAATGCATTCCACGTCCTACCCAAAAAAATATTATTATTATTATTATTACGTAAAGTCCAATAGAACTGGTGGACCAATTTCAAATACAAAAGAAACCAGTAATCAAAAATGCGCCAAATAATTTTCCGAAAAAGTACAACTGATGATAGACGAAATTTAAAGACTGTCCAATCATTTTGAGAAACCTGATGGGGATCAGCTGCTGCTTTCTGACGGGTTTCTTGTGTACGATTTAGTAAAAGGGCAAAAAAAAGTTGACAACTTACAAAACAGCCTTCTACCAATCGATCTCTAGGTCTTGTTTCCAAAACCGCAAGACCTAGAATCTTGCAATTTGGTATTTAGGTTCCTCTTAGGCCCTAAATGATAATTCTTTAACGGTTTTACAAAATTCCCTTGGGCTTTAGAATGCTAGTCAAAAATGCAACTATGGACAGGCTCTTTTCAAAGTTGTTTACCTTGTAAGAAAACGTTTTCTCGGGACTTTCGCATGGAAACTTTGGGTTTCCCCCTAGTGATAATTATGAAACCTCTTTTCAAAGTAACTGAAGAACAGCGAGCTCAGAAGAATATAGAGTGGCCGTTCCGCCCAGCGAGCGAGCCGGCCGCCAGCGCCAGGTCTGACCAAGATGGCGGCCAGAAGGGGGGCCGGCTCACCGGCTCACCGTGGTCGACGCGGCCCGGCGCGGCACAGCGCGCTTACCAACCACATTACTTCCGTATGCTTATGTATGTGGCAAAGATCTAGAAAACAACCACTTTCTACTTTTGTTTAAAACTATTTGCAAAAAATGCATAATTATAAGATTGAATTACTATGCTAAAAACCTCAATGATAATGTCCATTTCAAAATATCAGACACCAATAATTACTCAATTATTGAGTAAAATAAACTTTTTGGGACAGTGAAGAATTCCGTTCATTGGTGTAAATTTTTGACCATAAATTATATTTTGAAAGCTTAATTTATTGATGGAAAATAAACTATTTCAACAGATTTTTGCTGTTTTCTTATTCGTATATGTGTCCTTACTAGTGAACACAGAATAATATTCAGGGTGTCCAGAAATTATGGTAAACTATTTTTTCACCACACTACGACGAAATCACCTGTTTTACAAACGTCAGACGCGGCCCGAAACACACTGTTTGCCGCCACAGGACCGAAAACGTTGGGGGCCCTAGGGCCGAAAGTCAGCTGATCGTTTATTTGTTTGAAACAGCGTCAGAACATCACATAAAAATGTGATTCAAACTGCTAATTGGGGTTAGCCTTAATTTAAATTTAATACGGCATTCAATAGGTTTCAAAGACAGGATAGTTGCGATCATATGATTTTCATATCTGTGTTTGTTTGAATCATGATAAAGAAGTTGTATCGTCGCTAATAACCTTAAAGTTTTGTTTTCAAGTGAGTCGAATAATAATCTTTCCCTTTTTTTTAATTATTTAGGGTATATTTCATTGTGAAGTGTGGTGAAAAATAGCGTTCGCACCTCGGCCGAAAGGGTTTTGCAGCTCTCGATCGTTTCAAATTCTCGACTTCGTCTCGAATTTGAAAAACGATCTCGAGCCTGCAAAACCTCATTTTCGGCCCTTGTTGCGAAATATACTATTGTATATGATACGAGAGGTAAAAATAAGAAAATTGTTTACATATTCATAGGTTCTAAACTGCTTCGTTTCCTCTCTGAATGTCTGTGATTTTACATATTTAGTTATATCTCACGAATCCCTGAACGTATAACTTCAAACTTGGTACATAGATTACCGTTTTTAAGAAATGTTTTTGTGAGAAGTATAAAATTTATTCTTTGTACCATTTAAAAATAGCGGCTGTTTTTTGTTTTCAAAGCTAATATCTTAAAACCGTAAATTTTAGAAAAAGCATAAAGGAGATAAAAAAATTTGCGAAATTTAATCCTACTAACGCTGATATTAAGATTATAATGATCGGATTACTAACGATGGAGATATCGTAAATTTTCTGAATAAAACCATGAAAATTTCAGATAGTACGTACTAAGAAACTACGTTTTTATCCAATTGATCACCAGTATCTTAATGTCAGCGTTAATTGAATTAATTTTAGCAACTTTTATGTCTAAAATTGAGATGAAATGAAATTAAATGAAAAATGGCTTTATTGACGAAGCGAAGTTAGGACTAGCAAGTCCTCTCTACAACTTAACTTCGACTAAAAATAAATATATAACATGGTAGGTAAACAAAAACAAATCAGACATAAGTACATTAACAATTTTCAATAGAACTAAAATTTGTGGTTTTTAAGATGTATAGCTTTGAAAACAAAAACAATCGCCATTTTGGAATGGTACAAATTAGGACTTTGATACTTCTTACGAAAATAGTTCTTGACAGGGCCGGATTTAGAACTTTTGGGCCCCTAGGCTCACTCAGTGGTGCGGGCCCCCAGGACCAGAGTTACCAAATGTCCGTTTTTAGGAGGACATGTCCTCCTTTTTAACCACTGTCCTCCGTTCTTCCCGACTTTGTCGGTCGCATTGCAGCCGACAAAAACAAAGCCTCTCGTTATTTTCGTGGCCGTCACATCTGGCATCTGGCCTTTTGTTGTGGCCAGAAAGTCTGTCGTTTCTACTGCAGCTGACAGGCATATTTCTCGGTAATTCGCGACCGACAAGTCTCTCGCGCTTTTGGATGTCTACTGACAACATTGCGGCCGGGAAATATGTTGTTTATACCGCAGCCGGCAAATCTGCCGGTCACATCGCGGCTGCCAAAACGCGGTTGTTTGTACCAAAAGCAAAACTATCGGTAATAATACCGCGGCTGGCAAGTCTCTCGGCCATATTGCGGCCGGAAAATCGCCCAGTGTTTCCGTGGCCAGCAAATCTCTCGGTCTCATTGCGGACGGTAAATCTTTCGACATATATTGCGGCCGGTAAATCTGTCGTTTGCACCACTGGCCTTGCACCACTGGCCTTTTGTTGTGGCCAGAAAATCAGAGGTAGTGCTTAGTTATTCTATTTAAAAGCTGTATTGTTGATTTCACTGGTCGGGATTTTTTTTTAATAAGGTAAGGCGAAAGTTGGAAATTTAATATGTGAAATCTAGGGGATACCACACTTTAGGTTTACAGCGGCTGGTAAATTTCTCCGTCATATTATGACAATAGCAAACAGCTCTTGGCTAGGCTAGGCTCGTGGCCTGCGAACATCGGTTGTATCGCTGCCGGTCAATCTCTCGGACATTTCGCGGCCGTCATTTGGCAAAGCTTCCTCATCAAAACTCAGCGTCTAACATATTTTCAAGGGAAGGGCGGTTAAAATTGAGCTATGGAGCAAAGGTCTGAAAATCTAGACCCCCCCCCCATCAAAATGCTGAGATTATTCCCATGAATATTACTGAATATTACTATCCTGTTTTGTTGCCTAACTCATATCCGGTTCTGCAAGCTCTATTAGCTTATCGGGTAAAAATATAGCCTAAATGAGGTGTCAGTTACTGTATTTCCCTTTTGATTGGTCAAAGTTAATTTTCGTCCTACCTGCAAGTTGTATTTTTCCGGTCCCCACACGTCACAATTTGTTTCCATTTTTGACTGATACAGCCTGAATACTATTATTATTTTCTTCTCTACTCCTTTTTTCTCTACAGACCCCTTCCCCCTACCCGCACTTCGAGGACTTTCCAGCCAACAAAGCGGCGCTGTGCGCAATCGTAGCTGGCCTGCAGTCGACTATCTATTATCCAATCCAGCTGTCTGCTATTTAAGTGCTGAAATTACGTTGTTTATGTTTCACGTACAATATCAATTGATTAATTATTTTTTTTATTCTTGGTCAAAGTTTATTGAGTACCTAACTACGTTAATTCCTGGATTCTAAAGAAATAATTTTAGCGAATTTCCCCTATAGGGAAGAAGCTATTACCGTAGGTCTCATGGTAAGACCTAAGCCCAAGACCATGATAACTTTTCGTTTTGGGGCCCCCAGAAGCAAAAAACACTATTCGTTTGAATTTTTAGATATATCTATACATATATATATGTGTGTGTGTGTGTGTGTGTGTGTGTGTGTGTGTGTGTGTGTGTGTGTGTGTCTGTTAGCACGATAGCGGCCGTAAAAATGGTCCGATCTTTATGAAATTTGGTACAGACATGCAAAGTGCTAATCGATTGGACGAGTTCGTAAACCAGCCCGATCGGACCACCGGAAGGGGGGGTAAAGGGGGATAAACCCCTCCAAAAATAGGTTTTTTGAGTTTTTTACATGCAAAAATAAAAATAATCTAATTTTCGTTGACATTATTGAATTCAGCTCAAAAAAACAAACAATTTAGTATTTTGAATCATTGCTCTATGTCCATTGGTTACCGAGATATTTAAAGTGGTAAACACAGTAGTGGCTGGTTGGTGTAGTGGTTATAGTGCCTGCCTACAAACTTGTAGGTAGCCGGATCGATCCCGAGAAAAGTTAGTAGAGTAGGATTCACGTAAGTTGGCCAAAGCATGTACTAATCATCTCATCAAAAATTTTTATACAAGTCACATTACACATGATGTCTGTTTACATTTTCTCAGAACTGTCAAATCGCCACGTTGCGTTTGTTTACAATGTTGTTATGGGTTATAGAATGTTTACAATATCGCCTATTTTTAGAAATTTTATTTTTCATTCACCCTTTTTACATAGCTGTCAAAGTTTAATTTGATTTATTTGATCGATTACATGTATTTTAATTTGTTTAACTGTTTGTTTATTTTTTCCTGGGCCAGTTTTAATAAGTTTTGACCGCAATATGAAACTATCTTTCTTTTCAGATGCTGACTTGCTGCAAGTAATCACTTAATCACTTAATAGATAGTAGTACTGGCTATTCAAAAACTCGCCTATTTTTGTTTTTAAATATTTATTTCATAAGAAAATATAAGACTATTAACCATGCCGCATCCATGACACATCCTCTCTCTGTTAATAGATAATTAATTTGGAAAAGCTCCTGAGTAATATTTTAAGCTGCGCAAGTGAAACTCCAGCTGCAATATTGCATTAGAACTTTTTCTTTGCTACAAGTGCTACACTAAAACAGATGTTCGTTGACAATGTTTTCAGCACAGCTGGATTTTATGCTTAAATTCGTAAAAAGCTAATAATTTGTTTACTTTTGATTTGGCCAACTTAGGTGAATCCTACTCTAGCTTTTTGAAGGGTTGTTTCTGGAGCCAGCTGCCATTGGTTGATGGGCTATTAATTAACAATCCTGTCTAAGGAACATGCCAACCTTAGGGTACGTTCATACCGGAGCCGGGAGGCAAGCACACTCGCTCCATCGCTCCATCGCCGGTTCACACCAGCCAATCAGAAGCGGTTCTACATGGGACACAAGCTCTGAGCCAGGGTCAGAGCAAGGGAGCAATCCTGGATGGTTATTTGTAAACAAAGCCTATTGTTGTAAAATCAGCTGAAAATTGCAGATGCGAAGGAAAACATGCATAGAGGAAAATACTCGCCTTCGGCTCGCTGGGGGCTCCGCCCCCAGGCCCCCTACTGTGAGTCCCTTGCAGAGGGATTTTAATATTTATAAGTCACGTAGTTAAATTGATTTATTTGTTTACATACAAAGTCACCATACCATATATTTCGAAAAATAAAAGTTACAAGACAAAATTAATTAAACAGTTTATAAATATTCAGGTCAAGAGAAGTTTAGTGGCGCAGTTGGTTTTGGGTTTTAGCGAATTTCCCCTATAGGGAAGAAGCTATTACCGTAGGTCTTATGGTAAGACCTAAGCCCGAGACCATGATAACTTTTCGTTTTAGGGCCACCAGAAGCAAAAAACACCATTCGTTCGAATTTTTATATATCTATCTATCTACCTATCTATCTATCTATCTATCTATATATATATATATGTGTGTCTGTCAGCACGATTGCGGCCGTAAATATGATCCGGTCTTAATGAAATTTGGAACAGACATGTAAAGTGGTAATCGAATGGACGAGTTCGTGAACCAGCCCGATCGGACCACCGGAAGGGGGTGTAAGGGGGGATAAACACCCCCAAAAATGGGTTTTTTGGGTTTTTTACATATAAAAATAAAATTTATCGAATCTTTGTTGGCACCATTGAATTCAGCTCAAAAAAACAATCAATTTAGTGTTTTGAATCATTGCTCTACGTCCATTGCTTACCGAGATATTGAAAGTGGTAAACACAGTACGTTGTCCCAATGTTAACCTTATGGGGAATAAGTAAAATTCTATATCTCGCTTATTTCTCAACATATCTGGATAAAACTTGGTTTGTGGCATAGAACTTGGTTTGTGGCTTCATCTAGATGAGATCTAATGTATTTTAGTCTAAAATCCCCGAAATTTCAATTTTTAGTGGCAGCAAACCTGCATAATCATTCCCCATGTTATCCTTATGGGACATAAAAAAATTCTATATCTTACTTATTTTCTAACATTTCTTGACAAAACTTGGTTCCTTCTTCTAGTTAAGATCTACTAAATAATTTATTAAAACCAACCAGTTTTAACATACCTGTTGCAGCAAACCTGCATAATCATTCCCCATGTTATTCTAATGGAGATTACAAAACATGTAAAATCTCGCTATGTTGGATTGAAATACCATTTGTTGTGTTGCATCTGAAATTCGCTGAGTATGCAGGTCTGCTGCAACGGGGGTATTTTTTGTTGTGGGGGCTCCTCAACAAGTCCTGAAGGTTGGACCTGGATTAGGTCGTTTTTTGGGGCTTTCAGGGGCGAGTGTTGGTAAGACTTGGTGATTAGGAAAAAATTAAGGAGGTGTGTACTGAACAGTCACAATACGAATTAACTCTTGACAAATCTTGGGAAAATTTCCCGTTTGGGGGGGCAGTAGGTGGGGGGAGTAGTCAGGGAAGGGATTTATGATGGAGTGGGTGGGGCTATTTTTTGTGGGGAAGGGCTGATGGGTTTCGGGTTGACGTAAACGTATTTAATAAAAAAATACCGGTAAAAATTGATTTAACTTTTTACAAATTCTCAGCACAAGTTAGTTCGGGTTTGTTCAAGGGTTAGGGGGTTATTGGTGGTAGGGTTTTTGGCTTTGGGGGTTAATTATATGAAAGTGGAAGGCTTGGTACGCTCAAAGGGGTGGGGCAAAAGTATTGATTTAAAAATAACATGGCCAAATATATGAAAAATGCTGAATTTGTTTCATTCATTGGTCGGTTTCGGGGTTGAAAGGGGTCAGAGCTACCTGAGGACGAAAGAGACGAGATAGGATAAAAAATCAAGTCATACACATACTGATTGCAAATTATCCGGGTTATAGGTAGTATATCAAGGTGATATGAAATACATTACCTCGAGAAAATCGCTGGAATTTGGCGAATTTCGAAGATTTTTTAAGTTTATATGCGTTTCAATACAAATAACAGTTATAATATTTACGGCTTCTAACATTCATGCTATAGAGATGATTTGTACCAAATTCCAACCCTCTTCGTATAATAATAAATCTACTGGAGCTGAAAAACGTCGGGGTAACCTTAAAAAATTGAAAGTTCTACAGCTACCTAAGGGTGAAGGAGACGAGATAGGGAAAAAAGTCAAAGGACCAAAGTTGTAGATCATGAAAAATCCGTGGCACGTGGTGCAGTCCATTTTTGGATAGGACCTCTAGTTCAGCTGCTACAGCCCTAAAACCAAAAGTACTTTTTTTGAAATTCAAGTTTTCCTTCCTTTGGGGGGGTTGGGGGTGGAAATGTTTTGTTTTGAAAAATTTTCCTGTGGTTCGACCACCAAAGTAATATTCATGCCAAATTTCAAGTTTCTAGCTCATCGGGACGTATGGTTTGAATTTGTATACGTTTAGTGAGTCAGTTACACAAGCGGCTGTAAAATATATAGATTTGTAACATAAATGCTGTAAAGATGTTGTACACCAAATTTCAGCTCTTTACTTTTAATATTTAATCAACTGGAGCTGAAAACCTGGGGAAAATCTTCGGAAATTAAAAGTTCTACTGCTACCTAAGGGTGAAGGAGACGAGATAGGGCAAAAAGTCAAAGGACCAAAGTTGTAGATCATGAAAAATCCGTGGCACGTGGTGCAGTCCATTTTTGGATAGGACCTCTAGTTCAGCTGTTACAGCCCTAAAACCAAAAGTACTTTTTTTGAAATTCAAGTTTTCCTCCCTTTGGGGGGGTTGGGGGTGGAAATGTTTTGTTTTGACAATTTTTCCTGTGGTTCCACCACCAAAGTAATATTCATGCCAAATTTCAAGTTTCTAGCTCATCGGGAAGTATGGTTTGAATTTGTATACGTGAGTGAGTCAGTTACACAAGCGGCTGTATAATATATAGATTGGGAGCAAAATGTTGTCATGTAAACATTTTTTATTTCAGTAAGTAAGTTAATTTTAGCACAAGACGTTTTAGTTTCATACAAAGTAAGGGAAATATAAGGGATGAATTAAAAAGGCCACATTATAAAATTAAATTGACAATAAAACTTTTAAATAGATAAAAAATGAAAATTTTATACCTACATTGATATAATTACGAACAGGATAATAAAAAAACGGTACTTTTTCGATATACGGAGGCCACTCTTATACAGCGCGCTGCGGCGGTTATGTTAGGTTAGGTTATCATAAATATTTTTATAGGACTTTCCTCGCCTTTTGCTTAAGGAGTGTTTGCTTGCCTTATGTTCTTGGTTGTTATAGGGCTACTCCCGCTAATTACTCACGATAACCGCAATAGGTAAAAATACCTTAATCCAAATATATATATTCCCCGAATTAATTACCGTATCCTTAAAATATAATAGAATTTAACTATTTAAAACTTTTATAAAAGTTTAGTGAGTAATTAATGTGTAGTGTTCTCGGTTTAGTGATACCACCACCTTCATTATGGACACGATATTAATCTTCCCAAAAATTTCCCAAAATCTCCAAAAATTTCGGGAGGGATATATCCCGATACCCATCCCCCCTGGGTACGCCCCTGTGTCAATGAATACACTGTATTTGTATTCATTGATCACGTAGACGGAGAAGATAAGAGTGTTGAGCGCATTGTACATTTAAGATACAAGGACTACCTACCGTTCATTATTATAACTTAATAAAATGTTTCATTCGTAATTAAAGGATACACATCCTTAGATTAGAGGATGCGTCGTTGCAGCGCGGCATTTTACGCAAGTTTCGACCTAGTTCAGGCTAGTTCACCTAATTATTCCGTTATGCTTTTTCGACCATTCCAGACCACGCCAGCGAGATTCACGTCACGTTCTAGGAATTCATTGTTGTAAAACAATGTTTAAAGTAAAATTTAGTACAACTTAATGCGAGTGTTAACACTGCTCACATTTATGTTAGACTAAATTGAGATTAAATTGAGTGCATTGATTAACTTCCCGCTGCGGAAGATAACTCGTCGTCTATGTAAAACTATAGCCTATAACCTAATAACCCAAACACTATTTTGTACGTCGTAATTTCAAAATATAATAAAAAAAATTCATTTTAGAATACCGGTAGTTTGGCAAAATAAATATTCTTTCATGGAAAATATAAGGACAAATTTATTTTATTGTATAACTATAACTTAAAAACGATTTACAATAAATTTTCTGAAAAATAAAACTTTTTTCGAAATAAATTTTAGTATTATGTTAAGCAGTTTAAGCCTAAATGAATTCACGCACTAAAAACAATAATCATCACCAAAACTTCACTTAGCCAAACATCAGAATAATCTTTGAAATTTCTACACAGAATTTAAAATTCACCAAGTTTCGTCCATTCATCCACCACTTTTATTAGTTCACTCGGCGATCTCTGTGTGTTTCTTGGTTAAGCAGTTAACGTTTCATCTCAGTCATTTGAAATGAAAGTAATATTCTTCTTGAAAGTTATATTCTTTATTTATCTTCATCTAAGTTATCAAACTAATAAATAAAAACAATTTAAAACATATAGTAAGTTAAAAATGAATGAGTTAAAGTTCTAAATGAAGTACTTGTAACATTATAAAATCACTATTCATAACCAAACTAAAAGTAAACAGTCATATTTACATTTGACATTTGTAATTTAATTTGACATTTCGTTTATTGAATCAAACATCAGCTGATACACTCGCTCAGAGCAATGCTCAGAGCCAGGGTCAGAGCCTGGGTCAAAGACTCTATGGTCAAAGCTTCCCTCCCGGCTACCCACCAGGCTTGCCTCCCGGCTCCGGTATGAACGTACCGCCAGTAACAAAGGCTACAAGATCGCGCCACTATCATCACGATCATCACACTCATCCTTCACTCATATTCAGGGTAACGTCCTCCATGAGGTACCTGTCTTATTAAAGTGATTAAGTGATTAAGTACGTTGTCCCAATGTTAACCTTATGGGGAATAAGTATTCAATTCAATTCAATTCAATTCAATTCTCAATTCAAAACATCTTTATTTCCCTAAAATTTACAATTTTCACAATGGGACAGATTTTAATTAAGAAATAAATCTTCACATTAGTAAATGTTCTATACACATGGAGTAAAATTCTATATATCTCTTATTTCTCAACATATCGTGATAAAACTTGGTAAATGGCTTCTTCTAGTTCAGATCTACTAAATATTTAATTAAAATCAACCAGTTTTAACATACCCGTTGCAGCAAACCTGCATATTCATTCCCCATGATATTCTTATAGAGCTTAGAAAAACATGTCAAATCTCGCCGTGTTGGGTTGAAATATGTTCTTTTGCACTTGAAATTCGCTGAGTATGTAGGTCTGCTGCAACGGGGGTATTATTTATATAATTTTTGTGTGGTGCGGGCCCCTAGGCGCGCGCCTATGGCGCCTATGCTTAAATCCGGCCCTGGTTCTTGATAGTGGTAATCTATGTACCAAGTTTGAAGTCAATGAGCTAAGAGCTTCGTGGGATATAATTAAAAATGCAAAAACACAACAGGCACAAAAGCACTCTAGGACCTATGTTAATATGAACATATTTCCTTACTTTTACCCCTGCTATCATATATTAAAATATGTTACCATAATATCCGGACATCCTGTATTAATATTAATAATAATAAGATATTTATTTTCATTTGTGAATGGATTTTTTACTTTTAACTGAGCACTTTAACAATCCAGCGATTGTGCGTTGCCGCATGGCGGGTCTGGCGTGGCAGAGCGTCACAGTTGTCGCAGCGCGTCGCGTTCAAAGTAAAAGACCGCTCTGTTCAACCTGCAATCCTGGGAAAACTAGACGCGCTAGTATAAAAAGTTAAATCAAAGAGTAAAGTTCATTTCATTAGCTACAACTTTTGTGCAGACGAAACTTACCTGACCAAAAAATAAAAAAAGTAGCAGCCGACCAACTTTTTCATGTCATGATTTCAAGCTCTTATAAAATTTTCAAAATTAATCAATTGTTTAAAATATCAGGAGCTTATTATTAATATATTAAATTATACCATCAGCATAAGAGGCTAATAGTTTATATTTATGCCAAGTTTCATAATTTTTTCTCAATCCAAAGTATATTAAATCACAGGTTGAACGGAAGCGTGAGAATTAAAATTGTAGCTGTTTTAAGAGCGTCTTTACTGTTCGGGGTCTGTCAAATATGGCGGCGTCGGCTCGCATACATTGTAGCCTGCATCGCCTTACCGTAACAGCCACTCTATATTATTCTGTGCTCGCTGCTGAAGAATCGTTAACCACTCAGCATGTATGTATCTTTTGCGGAAAATATATTCGCCATATATTTTAATCGCTAATATCTTTAATATTTGAAATTATTGACCATTTGCATCCCATTGTTCAATAAATGCAATTTTTTGTCAATGCTAATTTAATGGCATTTTAACGTTTTAAAATGAAATTGCTAAAAAAAGGTTAAACGTTTGTGCAAAATTTGAAAATTATGTTTTTGAGATATCGCGTTACGTACATAGTCACACATTCACACAGTGACGTACAACGATTCTTTGACTCCGCTACTCACTTCACTCCATTCGTTAATCTATCAATTATATTTATGCCGAGAAAGTGGCAAGATTGACATCAGCTACGGCGATGTAACAACCAGGAAAGTAGGGGAGGAAGACACGATAAAACGAAAGTATAACAATAACACACATTCAAATTCTAACGCCTTTTCTATTGAACAAAGAATAACATTTATTTTTGTTTGTTGAATCATATGTATCCGTTCCAGGCTTCGAAACAGATTAGTATTTATATAGTTCATTCAGTGGATGTGTATAAAGTAAAGCCACGCCTCCTCCATCAGCTGTAATGTTGGCAGGCTGTGTCACATGAGTACCTGATGTTATTGCTACAGAACTCCAAAGCTTTAGTAAAATATGGAGCTGGAAATGGATGTCTGTTGACAAAACCAATTGTGGTTATGTTTGTTTACAGTAAATGTAAAATGCACTTGATCTTTACGATAGGCAAATAAAAATTGTTCATAAGACAAATGAAAGCATCCACACATGATTTATTTATTATTAATATCATATAGTATTTATTCAATTGAAATCACTAAGGGGGATGGCTGTGAATCATCCCAAGGAACACATGGACTGCCTCTTCCCTGATTGGTTATTTTCTATACAAAACGTTATTTAAAGGGAGGGGCTTTACTTAACACACTCACTGAATAAAGTATAGTAATATTAGCATTGTGCTTGATATCAATATTTGTATGGTTGATGACTATGTGATTGTTTCTATAGGACCAGGAAGTGTCCAATGATCAGGTGACATCCATCCTGGTCCAGCCCGGCCCAGATGGACCTCGCCATGTCATTCTCTCCAGTGATCACCAGGTCAATAACACTTCATTTGTTGGATTATTCGATTAATGTTAAATAAATTAAGAACATTTTTGACGTATTACCGTCTCATAATTTTTTTTGTAAGGTTTGCTGAGTTTCCGATGATTGAATTTTGTTTTAAACTAGACAAGTGAATTTCCTCAATAGAAAATTTTCCTTTAGAAAAAAATTGTTATTTTAACAAACATTACCTTGTTGTATTGAGTGACTACTTTTGAATTCTACTTACAATTCACGGCCTAAATGTTCCCTTTCTTAATGAATTTTATATAGCTATGCTCTACAAGGTCCTTGGCCCATGGAGACGGGCAGTTCAGATCAGAAGAGGAAACTTATTTTGAGAAGAAATATTTCGTTTTCCTCCTTAAGCGGAGATCAGGCTTGACCTAGTCCCTTATTGGCCTTTTTAAAATGTTAAATAACACATCACCTTAATGTTTTATTTGATACAGTCTTCATAAAAATGTTATGTTTTAATAGGCACTAAAAATTATCTATCAACAATTTATAAAACAGTCAAATTGATGAGTTTTATTTCTTTATAGGTTTTTTCCTCGTCCCCAATATCTTCGGCAATGGAAGGGGTTTCAAGCAGAGCAATAAAAACCAATTATAATTTCCCTTCTGTCAATTACCATTATCAAGCTGAAGAAGGCCACTTCCACCAGACAATACCACCCCCATTATCTCAAGTTACTTACGGTCCGGCACAACCAGTGGCAATCCGCCATGCTAGACCTGTGCAGCAGTTATACCACCACCGCTTCCACCAGGCAGGAAAAATCCCTCACACAAAAGCTCCTCAACAGGAAGCCATATACAAATATTCCACGTATATAAAACACGATAAAGTCAAAGTACTGGGAAAAGACCTCGAGAAAGGTTATTACAGTTTGCATTATGGAAAACCTGATTACACAGTAACAGCTGAAAGAGAATCCCCCAGCGAACCGCAGCATGAGGGCCTTTCAAAGTATAGAAACAGGGACGAAGAAGAGGAAATCAAGTTTAGAGAGAGTATTGGTGATCTGTATAGTGACGATAGCTTCGATAGCTTCGATAAAAATACGAAGACCAGTGATTATGTAGAAAAACATCCGAGGCCTCTACCTTACTCAAAACTTATAAAACAAAACAATTACGTACCCAACAGTGTCGATTATGTACCCAACAAGAACCATCTGATCCCTCTCAACACTTTCGACAACGATGCCTACTATAATAATGCGCCTAGTGGTTTTGATGATTATAACGGAGGAAAGGTTGTCCCGGTTTTGGCAAAGTTTTATAAAACACCTCTTCCAATAATTCACACTCGACTACCAGCAGACAATGTGGGTATTTTTATTCAATATTTCTACCCTGAGAGATCCGAATACGAAAAGGAAGAAGAAGTCTCAAGTAACTATTACCCTCAAGGGAAGTCGTCACCGAGGAAAGACTCGGAGTGGACTCCTATAAACGCCTCCAGCGGAGCGGTCCCCGCCAAGGCCTACGACATCCCCGCACCCGACCTCAGCTTGGACAGAAGAGGCTCCGACACTGCCGGTGTTGTAGTGGGGAAAATAGTCACTTCCAGTCAACCCATTCGAGGCAACTCGGAAGGAGTTGTATCTGCAGTTGTCAGAGTTAAACAGTAACTTTAAGCTGTTACACATTTTTATCAGCTGTCAAAATTATTTACCCTTCTCATTTGTTACTCAGCATGATGATTTGTAAGTCTTCTTTTCACGGGTAAATATTATGCCAAGAACCATATGACATGATGAATATTGGTTATGATTTATAATTTATATACTATGTTCAGCACCATTAACTGTATGACTTAGTATACGGTTGTTAATTAATTTATTTTTTATTTATAAACTTTTATTTATTAGTATATTTGTTAGAAAGTCATCTAGTTCCTCTCAATGAACACTGTATTGAAACATTCATATAGAATTAAACTTGTATAAGGCGAGTTTGTCTTTTCACCCACTTATAGTCTAATAAATAAATACCTCTACGAAAGCATTGGGTTGCTGTGCATAAAATTGGGCAGTTGTGATTTTTGGATATGTTGATTTGATAACACAAAACCCAAGTTTTCTGGGAACGCGTCTAGGTGTCACCCCGTCAGATCGCCACCTTTTTAAACGTGTGTCCTCCACGTCAGATTGCCACCTTCAAAGGATTAGACGGGGTGGTTACTTGAAGCGGTCATGATAGGTGGTGATCTATCGTGTGCGGTGGCGTCAAATTGCCACCTCGGACTAGAGTGGGTGGCGAGTTGTCGGTGTGGTGACTTGACGTGGTCGTAGAAGGTGACGAACTGTCGTGTTTGGTGGCGTTCATTCGCCACCTTAGAATATAGAGGGTGACCAAATCAAAATATTTACACTATTCTTTATTGTGTTGTAATACACAACATTTCTTCGTCGAAAGTATTGGAATTTGTACAAACAATGACTATGAAATATAAATATTACAAAAATGTAAAACATGGCCCCCACAAGGGTGGGGCTGGTGCAACTCTGGTAACAGGGCCCGGGTCCCTAGGGTACTGCAGAATATTTCAAAGCAGATTATGATCAAAAATTTGAATATCTAAATTTTTATAAAGTTTAGTAAACTAATATTAATTTTAGATTTGAAGTTAGTTACTATTTAATTTGATGCATACGTGCCAGTACTGTTTGCATATAGTATGCAACAGCGTGCTTGAGCCCTATACAATAACAGCTCGAGACTCGCGCCCCAATCGAATGTTAATCTTGGTCAGTAAGGGACATTATCTCAAAATGAAAATGTACAGTAAAATAATGTATGTTTGCGTTAATTCTGCATAAAATGTTTGGTTTTTATATTGAACTTAGTCTTAATTATTCATTATTATCAATTATCGGTTCAAATCAAATTTGTAAAGGATTAAAAATTAATTTTTGAAACATACCATAGCAAACGAACTTTGGGGGGGCCGAGGCTGATCCTGGTTACAGGGCCCCCAATCGTACGTGAGAGCCGTGATGTAAAATTATTATATTTAAAATTCAGGTTCATAATTAGAGTACACAAAGATCGCCTGCTGGTCAAAATCCAATCTGCAAATATTTTCATTGTAATATGAACTGGTAAACATGAAATACTATCGTGTAAGGCTCGGCGCCCACAAAGTGCCAAAGTATAATGAGAGTAACATATGAAATGGCTTAAAAGGTAAGAATCATTGAAAATTAATTTTATATTAATGGTTTTATCATTGATTTCTTATAATTTTACAAGATTTTAAGCAAATTAAAAATCATGTAGGCCTATCAGGCAGAAGAAGGCTGTAAAGCTTTTTGCTCGTTATCTACACAGAAGAAAACAGAGCAGGGTGGTGATATGTCGGGGTGGCTACATTACGCGTCCGTGTGAGGTGGCGGTCTGTCGTGTACGCCAACTACTACCGGGTCCATTTCGCTGGCCCGGCCATGTTTCAAAATCAATATTTCAAACATACCACGATTTAATACTCAATTAGTACTAACTAGTACCCGAATACTAGATTTAGTACTCCAACCATTACCGACTTATTAACAACAGTATGATGCCGGGCCAGGGAAATGCTAGCCCGGCCATGTTAGAAAACGCGGATTTCAATGGAGCCACGATTCAATACTAAATTAGTACTATTTAGTACCCAAATATTACATTTTTTACTCCAACCATTACCGAGTTATAAGCCATAACGTATTATAGAGGCCGGAAATGCCAACCCGGCTATGTAAGAAAATAAGGATTTCGATGGTGCCATGATTTAATATTAAATTAGTACTATTTAGTACCCAAGTATCAAATTTAGTACTCCAACCATTACCGAGTTATAAGCCATAACGTATTATAGTGGCAGGAAATACCAACCCGGCTATGTAAGAAAATGCGGATTTTGACGGTGCCACGATTTAATACTCAATTAGTACTATTTAGTACCCAAGTATTAGATTTAGTGCTCCAACCATTACCAAGTTATCGGCCATAACGTATAGTAGGGGCCGGAAATACCAGTCTGGCCATGTAAGAAAATGTGGATTTCGACGGTGCCACGATTTAATACTTGGGTGCTAAAAAGTACTGATTGAGTATTAAGGCCCTTTTCACACTGGGCCACCATGGTGGCGACACCGGTGGCGCCACCATGGTGGCCAGTCAAATGTGCATGCGCCACCAGCTCAGCCACCAGTGCAGCCACCAACCTCACAGTTCAATAATGGACGTCTGAGGCAGGTGCTTTAGTTTATATATTTTAGAAATTGCGAAAACCTTGGAAAAAACGTAGTTTTTATCTTCTTTTCCGATAAAGATGTCTACAATGTTCGTCCACGTCTTATTCTTCGCATTCCTGTCTGGTATTCATATTTACAGAAAAGCTACACACATACGTGTGGTTATGACACGTAAGATGTCATGTCCCATATTGCAGATATATTTTCAATTTCCAACATAAATCGCTCCTTATCTACTTTATCGGTACTCATGACACTGCTCGAACACTCGCCTGGAGAGGACTGACTAGCGACTGGTGGCGCTGCCAGTCGCTCCAATGTGAATAGACCAATAAGAAAGCATGGCACGACGTGGTCGCGCCACCAGTCAGGTGGCTCTGAAAATCGCAACCCCGAGCCACCGCATTTCTGGTGGCGCGACTGGCCACGCCACCAACGCTCAGTGTGAAGATGTCCTATTTGAATCAATGCTAATGTAACGTAGCCACCATGGTGGCGCCACCGGTGTCGCAACCATGGTGGCCCAGTGTGAAAAGGGCCTAAATCGTGGCACCGTCGAAATCCGCATTTTCTTACATGGCCGGGTTGGCATTTCCAGCCCTTATAACACGTTATGGCTAATAACTCGGTAATGTTTGGAGTACTAAATCTAATACTTGGGTACTAAATAGCACTAATTGAGTATTAAATCATGGCGCCGTCGAAATCTCCATTTTCTTACATGGCCAGACTGGTATTTCCGGCCCCTACTATACGTAAAGGCCAATCAATAACTCGGTAATGGTTGGAGTACTAAATTTGATACTTGGGTACTAAATAGTACTAATTGAGTATTAAATCATGGCACCGTCGAAATCCACATTTTCTTACATGACCGGGTTGGCTTTTCCGGCCCTTTATAATATGTTATGGCTAATAACTCGGTAATAGTTGGAGTACTAAATCTAATACTTGGGTACTAAATAGTACTAATTGAGTATTAAATCGTGGCACCGTCAAAATCCTTATTTTCTTACATAGCCGGGTTGGCATTTCCGGCCTCTATAATACGTTATGGCTTATAACTCGGTAATGGTTGGAGTACTAAATCTAATATTTGGGGACTAAATAGTACTAATTGAGTATTGAGTCGTGGCACCGTTGAAATCCGCGTTTTCTGACATGGCCGGTCTAGCATTTCCCTGGCCCGGCATCATACTATTGTTAATAACTCAGTAATGGTTGGAGTACTAAATCTAATATTTGGGTACTAAATAGTACTAATTGAGTATTGATTCGTGCACCGTTGAAATCCGCGTTTTCTGACATGGCCGGTCTAGCATTTCCCTGGCCCGGCATCATACTATTGTTAATAACTCGGTAATGGTTGGAGTACTAAATCTAGTATTCGGGTACTAGCTAGTACTAATTGAGTATTAAATCGTGTTATGTTTGAAATATTGATTTTCAAACATGGCCGGGCCAGCGAAATGGACCCACTACTACCCGCCAACTCGGGATATAAAGGTGGTGACTTGACGGGGTGGCACCTTGACGCGAGCCTACGAGATGCCTCGCGAGGTGGGTGAGTCGTGTACACCAACGACAACCACCACCTCATTGGAGAAGAAGGTGTTGATTTGTCAGGGCGACACCTTGACCTTGACGACATTGGTGTATTTTTATGAGGTGGCGATTTGATGTTATGGCTAGGTGGCGACTTGACGAGGTGGCACCTTATAATCTGGTAGGACGCCGGCGCCGATGGCCCCTACCAGATTATGCGTTCTCGCCGCTACACAATGTGTTTCTATTGTGATAGCGAAGGGTCGCCTAACCCGGTAGGAGTCATCGGGGTCATGCCAGAGTATAGAATTATTATTACTCTGTGGTATAGACGTTTTCGTCCTCGAGCTTTTCCGGGTCGCCACAGGGAGCGCCTCTCTCTAGTACTTTTTTCCCGTTCCAAAATATATTTATAAATCTATGTAACCTAAAGAAATTTATCAAATTGCAGAATGATTTAAAGATGACTAATCTATAAGTATAAAAGAGGATGTTGGTATATATATTTATATAGTTGGCACTCAGACACCGCTGGACCGATGGCCACGAAACGTGGTACACACATGTAGAATTTCATGGAGTAGGTTTATACGCCATCAATTTCGTGATAACTTTCAAGGCTTAGCCCTGGGACCGTCTTAAAGGTACCCATGTCAGGGATTTTGAAAGCAATTTAGATAGATTTGTTTACTAACAAAACATGAAAGTAAAATTTAAAGCAGGTGATGTAAATTAATGGTATGTTTTGTTCTGCTATTTAATTATATTTGTTTATATGAAGATTTGTTTCTTGGTGCCAGATGGTTAATGAATTATACTTTTGCATATATTTTAAATGCAATACACTATATAAAATGCTGCAGTACAATTAAACATTTCATTTTATGTTTTAATATGACATAAAATAAATCACTGACTAGAAATAATTAAAGGACCTGGCCTGTCTTCTTTATAACAGCTGTTGTTGAAAGAGGTGGAGTGCGGAACTGTAAACTATTTATTTTATCTACAGCATTTTCAAAAATTGTCGGGACGGCTTTTCCACTTTTTAGCGAATTTCCCCTATAGGGAAGAAGCTATTACCGTAGGTCTCATGGTAAGACCTAAGCCCCAGACCATGAAAACTTTTCGTTTTGCAACCCCCAGAAGCAGAAAACACCATTCGTTCAAATTTTTAGATGTATATATATATATATATCTATATATCTATATATATTATATCTATATATATATGTGTCTGTTAGCACGATAGCAGCCGTAAAAATGGTCCGATCTTGATGAAATTTGGTACAGACATGTACAGTGGTAATCAATTGGACGAGTTCGTGAACCAGCCCGATCGGACCACCGGAAGGGGGGGTAAAGGGGGATAAACCCCCCCAAAAATAGGTTTTTTGAGTTTTTTACATAGAAAAATAAAATTTATCCAAGCACCATTGAATTCAGCTCGAAAAAACAAACAATTTAGTATGTTGAATCATTGCTCTATGTCCATTGGCTACCGAGATATTGAATGTGGTAAACACAGTACGTTGTCCCAATGTTAACCTTATGGGAAATAAGTAAAATTCTATATCTCGCTTAATTCTCAACATATCTTAATAAAACTTGGTTTGTGGCTTCATCTAGATGAGATGTAATGTATTTTGGTCTACAATCCCCAAAATTTCCATTTTTGTAGCAGCAAGCCTGCATACTCATTTCCCATGTTATTCTTATGGAGCTTACCAAAACATGTCAAATCTCGCTATGTTGGATTGAAATATGTTGTTTTGCATTTGAAATTCGCTGAGTGTATGCAGGTCTGCTGCAACGGGGGTATTTTTATTTGTTCAATAAAGACCCTAACAGATTTAGTTAGCATTTTCAAAAATTGCTGGGACGGCATTTGTAATTGTTATTTATTAAAGGTAGACCCTAAAAACTTAAGAAAATTATATTTTGACAATGAATATAATTTCTAGGCATGTTCTTTGGTTTTACCCACACATATACCTTCATGAAACAGAAAAACGTTCTTAGAATTCGCTGAGTGCGCAGGTCTGCTAGGATGGGGATAAATAATATTAGTCCTTCCTAAGGGCCACTCTATACTATAGATGCGAGCAGTTTCAACGCCACGCCGTGAAAGCCAATGGTGCCCCATGATCATCATCAGGGCAAGCTCAGGTCGAGCGGTAAGCAGAAATGACCATAAATGCTTCTCGGTGTTTGACTTAGGGTAAGCAAGCCTAGGTAATCTCGCTTCTCAAGTGTGTAAGTGCAATCCTCTCCACTTCATAGCAAGACCATGGGAAGCCGACACAAGCAGCACTTGCAAGAGGGAGGACGCCAATACTGGGCATGAACCTACCGAGGGCAGCGACACCCTTGGGGCCTTTGTCAGTGGGGGGCTGGATATGGTCGTATTTTTAGTTAAGGCAGGCCCTTTAGACAGGGATAGGATACTCCCGTTGCAGCAGACCTGAGTACTAAGCGAATTTTAAAAAACATTTTTCTGTTTCATGAAAGAAAATTTAACATGTATAAAGAAATTTGTTTTTACAACAAGAAGAATGTATGAAAAAAACAAAACTATATTTTTGAAGAGTGATACCGTATGTTGTATTTTTATCGTGGGCGAAGCCACGGGTCCTTCTAGTATTCCCTACAAATTGAGTACTATTGCAGCTCTGAAGCTTTGATGAATCCGGAGAAATGGTCCATCAAAGATAAACAAAATTCTTCCATTTGATTAACATAGGTCCATTAATTTGATTAACAAGGGGCATTTTGAAAATTTCGCAGGCCACTGGAGGCAGAGCCCTAAATGGTTTGGATGAGATGGAAAGCTTACCAATATTTTCCTTGCATACATATGGTTTGCATATGTAAACCAAACTCAATGCTAAACGGCCGAACTGTGTTTGAATCAGTAAACATAAAATATATTACAGCTTTCTACATGTTTGCATGTAGTATATGGGAAGATTGAGTTTGTTTGACGTTGATTGGCTCGAACACCGCTCGACTGTTTGCCATAAATCTTGGTAATACACTCATGTGAATTTTCACGAAAGATTTTTTAATTTATCTATTTTGTCGTAACTGTTCGTTTTGTGTGTATGTGTGTGTGTGTGTGTGTGTGTGTGTGTGTGTGTGTGTGTGTGTGTGTGTGTGTGTGTGTGTGTGTGTGCGTTTGTGTGTGGTGTTTGTGTGGTGTGTTTTGTTCAGTTAGGCCTCAAAATTCAAATTCAAAATTCAAAATTCATTTTATTTCACAAAAATTAAATATTAATAATTTACATAAAATCCAAGTGCAAATCGCACGCGTGGATTTGAAACATTTTGCATTGTTTTGTTAATTATGTGAAGTGTTCACAGTCCATTGGTTTCCACTTTACTATCTTCGATCTGGGCTATCTTGACACAAACATTTAAATTACAACCATATTACATTTATACCCTGAACAATATAATTTAAATAAATAAATACCCATAGACAAAACATAGACTTACAAAACTAAATAACAATTTTACCCTCAATAATATTAGCCTTTAATACTTTTTTAAACTTGATAAAATCCAAATTAAGGTCAATAAATGTGTTATTTTTGTTATATATGGAAATAGAGTTATAATAAAACTGCTTTCTACTGGTTACTTTCATAAATTTTGGTACTTCTAATAAAATCTTAGATGAGCTTCTGGTGGTCCTCAAATTTTGTTGAATGGTAAAAGAGTTAATGTTCAGTTTAAAGTAGTTCATGCAGCAAAACGCATAAAGCTGGTAAAAATCTAAAACCTGCAAAATGTTAAACAACGGTTTTGAACTATCAAATTTATTTACCCCAAAAATCGTTCTGAGTGCCATTTTTTGAGATACAACAACTGGATCCAACAGTGTTGTAAAAGTGCCGCCCCAGTGAATTAAACCATATCGCAGTGTGGATTCAAACCAGGATAAATACAAAGTTTTTAGATCATCCCTTCTTAAATATTGGCGCATGTAATAAAGGTTTCTATTTATTGCTCTGAGTTTATTGACAAGATAAGTAATATGTTCATCCCATTTCAAATTATAATCAATAATGATGCCTAGATATTTTATTTTATTTACAATCTCTAATTCCTTACACGAACAAAGATAATTACAACTGTGTTTGTGACAAAATAGTTTGATTTCATTTTTTTTATTTTGGATTGTAGAATATTTATAAGAAAAAATAATTGATTTCGTTTTGTTTGAATTTATAATCAGTTTATTTGATTTTACCCACTCAGATATGATCTGTAAATCTGAATTTACTGAATTTTCAAGGGCTGTAAAAGTGTCTGCAGATGAAACTAGGGAAATATCATCTGCATATGCTATAATATCCGATCTGAGGTTTTTTTGAAGCAAATCATTTTTTTCAAATTCAAATTCTTTTATTCCAATAAAAATTTCATACAATTACATTACACAATATACATTATAAATAAAATAACTATTATAAGAATAAAATAAACAATAAAAATTATATTGGAACTAGTGCCTACATAGGTTGCCGAACCTGTGCGTAGGCACGAGCCGCTATACTAAAATAGTCTTTACCAATAAAAAACTTGGCTGAAAAAGTGAAAATTGTTAAGAAAATTAATTAGATAGGAAATAAAGTAAATAATTGTTATAAAATTAATATGATTGTTAATAATATTAAGACAGAAAAAAATAAATAACTGGCAATATAAAAACTTCAAATAAACGACGGATCCCGGCTCAGCGATAACCTGTTTTATGTTAAGTTATTGGTTGAGTCAAGTCTATCTGTAACCGGATGTGATGACCGCCTCAATAGCATCCCTTCCTATTTCCTTTAACCAGTTTATAACATGTTTCTTGTAAGTGGTCAGTGTGCAGTTATGATAGTTTTGAAGATATGGTGGAAGATTTCTGAAAAAAATTTGAGAAATGTAATGTGAATTGGTGACTGAAAAAGTTCTGACTAGCTTGTTAACTCGGATTTTACTGCACTGTGAACTTCGAGTAAAGTAACTATGTTCAAAATTAAGAAAAATTTCCTCTGAATGTTTGAAAATGTATATTAGTAAGGTTTTTACATATATCTGCCTCAAGTTTAAAACTCCAAACTCCTCAAATAACATTTCCGTAGAATATCTTCGC
The DNA here is from genome assembly GCA_035578135.1 of Flexamia atlantica. Classification (NCBI taxonomy): domain Eukaryota; kingdom Metazoa; phylum Arthropoda; class Insecta; order Hemiptera; family Cicadellidae; genus Flexamia; species Flexamia atlantica. The sequence continues at coordinate 83,322,449 of JAQJVK010000001.1, read as the reverse complement.
CCTCTACCCAAAGCAGCTTTGATAATTGACTTATGAATGATGTTCAAAGGTTCCAATATGGATCGGTAACCTCCTCCCCAAGCGATAATTCCACCCATGAACAAGGATTGACAATAAGCATAGTAACAAAGTTTCAATTCATTTAAATTTAAAACTTCTTGAAGCTGTCTAAAAACAAAAATAAATTTCCTAACTTTACTTTTTAAATAATCTACGTGGGCGGACCAATTCATACTACTATTGAAAACAACTCCTAAATATTTGTAAGAATCGACTTTTTGTATAGCCCCACAGCTACAATTTTCAGACAAAACATTCCCACAAGAATGCAATTTGAGGCTATCAAAGTTTGTATTAAAATTAGACTTCAAGGTAATTGGCATAAATTTAGTTTTCGTAATATTGACAGTTAATACATTTTGATCAAACCATTTTTTAATGAGTGCAAGATCTCGTTGTGCTGAAAGCTTAACCTCTTCCCAATTAGAACCATCAGATAGAATTGCTGTATCATCTGCAAATAAATAAAGCTTACCCTCAATACTAATTTTTGATACATTATTTATGTATATCAAAAATAAAACAGGCCCTAAAGTGCTCCCTTGAACTACCCCATAATCAATTGAGTGTTCCATACTTTCTACTCCACAAACTGTGACAACTTGTTTTCTATTTGATAAATAGCTGGTGAACCAAGATAAGGTGTTATTTCTACAACCTATCACTTCCAACTTGTGCAGTAATTTAGTTCTATCTAAGGAATCAAAGGCCTTAGCCAAATCCAAAAAAGTCAAAAAACAACGTTTATTATTGTTGATTGCTGAATTAATATCTTTATTAATACTAAACAGAGCGTCAGAAATATTTTTATCTGTACGGAATCCATATTGACAATTAGTTAAAATTGAATTATTTTCTAGATAAAAAACCAATTGCTCCTTTACAATTTTCTCAATGACCTTGGAAAAGACGCTAAGAAGAGAAATAGGTCTGAAATTAGCTTTATTGGTAATATCTGCTGATTTATATAATGGAAAAACTTTTGCTGTTTTAAAAGTGTCAGGAAAAATTCCGAAGGTAATACTTAGGTTGATAATGTGTAAAAGGGGTCTTAAAAATAAATCGGTGTTTTCTTTTAGGAGGGATGCAGGAACGCCATCACACCCGGGTGCAGACCCTCCCCGTAGACTGTTAATGTTGCGTAATAAGTCGAGTTCAGTGACAGGAGTCAGTTGAAAAGTGCTGTCAGCAACAAAGTCATTGTCGTTCACTATCTGTGCTCCGCTAGAATCAATTAAAGAAGCAAGGTTGCAAGGAAGCAACCTTGCTTCCTGAAATATCCCTTTTGATATGTTTTTCTATTGGAAATTGATCTTTAGCTACATTACGCCCTGATAATTCATTCAAAACTTTCCAAAATTTACGTGGATTATTATTGCTTTCGTTGAGCTTTTGCCTATAGTAATTTTTTTTCTCTGACTTAATTAAAGAATTTAATTGATTTCTGTATGCTTTAAAATATTTTTTCAAATCAGTATTAAAAGGTTGTTTGATGATTAATTTACTTAATTTGTCCCTTTTTCTAATACATTTTATAATACCTGTAGAAATCCACGGTTTGATGTGATTTAATCTATTATTATTAACAAAGGGTTTAGAAGATTTAATAAGAATATCTTCAATAATAAAATGAAAATTACGTGAACTTTCATTCACATCACAAGTTTTTAGTACCGTCTGCCAGTCTTGTTCCAGTAACAGTGCCCTAAACAACGTTTTGTCTACGTGGGAATTATTGTCAGTAATATGAGAAGAATTAGTTTTTGATCCCAGTTCAATCTGTATTGCTGTGAGGAAGTGATCAGTTGTGTAACAATGAACGACTGCGGCGCGCACTTTTTTGTAATTGTTGTGAATGAGGAAGCAGTGGTCTATGCAGGACTCGCTGTCGCTATCACTCGAGTAGGTTTGTCAATACAACAGGAAAACCCGTTCTCTGTAAGTATGTTCAAGTAACGGTCTTCCTGTCTTCCAGTCTTGAGTAAGTTTAAGTTAATGTCACCAATAAAAATATAGGTTGTATTTTTTGTTTTGTTTTCGTAAAAGCTTTCAAGCTCGTCTAAAAATAAATCAATATTACTGTCATGAGTCCTATAAAGTGCGAGTAAGTGGAACCGTCTGCCATCAAAAGTCCAGTTCAAGGTCAAACAGTGAACGTCGCCTAGCGCCAGCTCCCGAGACTCGGCTGACAGTGATTTGTTTACATAAATTACAGTTCCGTCATTTCGGTTTCTCTTTTGCTTGGTTGCTTTTGATTTACGTAGATGACAAACATTAAAGGACCTAACACCCCACCCTGTGGAACGCCAAGGTTGTTAACCTTTACAGTACTCAACACATGATCAATTTTTACAACTTGTTCCCTGTCTGTCAAAAAAGAATTTAGCCAACTATACGCGCTGCCTGTGATCCCATAATGTTTCAATTTATGTAACAAAATCTGCCTATCAACTACATCAAACGCTTTACTAAAATCAATATAAACTGCCATAGTGGGCTTTACCTGATCTAAATTTCTAACAATACTTCTAACATGGTTATCTAAAGCATTATCAGTACATTTGCCCTTCAAAAACCCGAACTGTTTTGGCGAAAAAAGGAAATTGTCATTAAAATATTTAACTAACTGAATCTGTACACATGTCTCAAATATTTTACTGATAACATTTAACAAACAGATTGGCCTATAGTTGTTCATAATTTTTTTATCATTACTTTTATATACAGGAACAATGCAAGCCATTTTTAGTTTCTGGGGAAATGTACCAGTTTTTACAGACAAATTAAATATATAAGTAATAGGATTGGCTAGATAATTTAAATTTGTCTTTATAGTTTCCATATTTATACCATCAACTCCAGTGCTTTTTTTGTTGGCCATACTAGAAATAATTTTTACCATTTCATGCACTGTTACTTCACTTAAATTAAACTTACAATTACAAGTATTCATTCTAGGCAGAGGAATAAGATCTAGACCAAACTCACATACAACTAATTCATTTAAGCTATCCACAAAAAATCATTAAATGAATTGGCGATGAATTGTTCATTTCCCGCCACTTCGTATGTGGCGCCATTGATAACAAAAGAGTCGGGCCGCTGACGCTCAGTGCGTACAACAGACCTCACGACCTGCCAGTACCGCCGGCTGTCACCGCGCGCCGCCTCTATTTTGTTAGCATAATAGTTAAACTTAGCTTGCCTTAGCATATACGTAACTTCCCTGGATAAACACCTATAACGAGTTATGAGATATAAACTATTTGGATATTTCTTCGTCAGTTTGAATAGTTTGTTTTTTTCATTGACTTTTTTTACAACATTATCTGTAATCCATGGGGACCTACGTTTGTTTTTACTTCTAAGAACCTTAATGTAAGTTGCTTGACTCATAGACAAATTGTACAATTTATAGAAAGTGTCTAATGCAGCATCAACTGAATTCTGTAAATGAATAGAATCCCATTTTTGTTGAGATATTCTACGACTTAAAATATTGTAATACACTGCACTAACAAATTTTGAAGAAACATTTGATGCAATCACATATTCAAAAGACACGATATTGGCATAGTGATCCGAAATACAAAGTTTTTCTACGACTGAATGTATTTTTACTTGTGTTTTATTTTTTACTAGCACATGGTCAATACAACTTATTGAATTTCCTACTTCTCTGGTAGGTTCATTTACGTAATTTTTAAACCCATAACTAGCAATCAATGACTTGTAATCTGATTCTTCGCAACGCGAGATTGGAGAATCAGCTGATAGCCGGGGATAGGGAAGTGAGCCGCCTCGTCATCGGCGATCCATACCTCTGACAGTACGACCAGCTGATACGGAACGCCGCTGCCGGCGCTAGTAGTTGTGGATTGGAGATAGCAGAGCACAATGATTCATTGTAGTGTTTGCGTATGCTTCTTATATTGACGTGGAACACTCGCAACTGCTTGGAGTCGCCGTCCATGTCGAGGCTACATGTCTCATCCCGATATATCGCCCACTGTCTTACAACTTGTCCAAGTCAGCTAGACATGAAATGCGCACAGCTTGCGCGTCCTGATTCTTTCGCATGAATATTTTGGAGTTTGATACCCACAAATAATTATACGATTTTTTTTGCTTTACGATTTTTGCTTCATAAAATAGTTTTTTGTAGAACGGGGTGAGATGTTCATTAACGTAAACATTCGCGGCCGGGACACCGTCAACCAGCTTATCACATGTCAACTTACGCGCACGCGCTTTTTTTATGACAGCATCACGTTTCTGACGATTTGAAAACTGCACTACAATAGGTCTAGGCTTTTTATTGTCCTTCGCTGGTATTCTATGAGCAGCTTGAATGTCCGTGTTTATCACTATGGTTTCATCAATAGCAACAGCAAGCTTATTAATGAGTGCAAGAACATTTTCACCTTGAATTTCCGGTACACCTTCTATTAGTATATTGTGGTTTCGACCGTACTGACTTAATTCTTCCAATTGCATCTTAACAGTTGTAAGTTCCCTCTGAAGTTCAGTATTTTTTAATTTTAACTCATTGTGATTTTTCTCAATTTCACTCATACGCCTTGTTTAGGCCTTTGTTTAATTATTAGGTGAGATCTATAAATTTCAATTGAAAAGGTCAATCTGATTTAAAAAAGGGATTTTGAAGCCATACAATTTATGCTAACTGTAGGTGAGTTTCTCACAATTAGAAATAATATTAAAATGCGCAATTTGCGTGGGGCCCCTGGTGATTGTTAATACCGATGTTGACGGAGTCTGATTGGACATTGTCAATGATATTTTTGAAGAGCTGCATAACGAACGTTTTAATTTTAGGGATGAATGGTTTGATAAAATCTAGTAGAATATTCGATAAAAATAAAATATTCGATGCTTGAGGTAACGCAAAAAAATTCTGGTTAATTTTAAATGAGGTCGCGAATCGCCCTAGCTGTAGGGAAAGTTTTCCAATTGAAAAGTTCACTAGTACGGCAGACCCTGTCACCCCTGCCACGATAACCAGTGTGGGAAACAAATTAAATGAATATTTTTCTAATGTAGGGGCCGAATTGGCTGCTGCTGTTACTGCCGTCGGTCCTCTGGAGGTGGACGACGCCGCCCACGCCTCGGACGCAATGTTCACGCTGCGCCCTGTCACCCGCGAACAGTTAGGGTGGTCAACAGCCTCCGCGGAGGCTCTGCTCCGGGCATAGATGGGTTCAGCGCTATGTTTGACAAAAAAACATTTCAGTCTTGCTAGCCCCCGTGCCTCACATTGTTAACAGAAGTATTTCATCCGGAAAATTCCCTGACGCTTTTAAAGTCGCCAAAGTCATTCCAATTTTCAAATCAGGCGTTAAAAATTTGATATCCAACTGTAGACCTATATCTTTGTTAAGTGTTTTTTCCAAAATTATTGAAAAATGCGTAAAAATTCAATTATTGAAATGTTTGGAAAATAACGAATTAATTGTGTCAAATCAATACGGATTCAGAAATAGCAAAAATACATCTGACGCTCTCTTTGACACTACCAGGTGTGTAAATTCATGTTTAGGAGAGGGTAATAAAGTTTTAATTACTTTTCTGGACTTAGCTAAGGCTTTCGATACAATCGATCGCAGAAGGCTTGTCCAGAAACCTTGACAATATATAGAATATTCTGGAGTAACAGGCATCTCTTTACAATGGTTTACTAGCTATTTACAATCCCGATCTCAAGTTGTCACAATTTGTAATGACTCAAGTGAAATCAGGAATGTCGATTATGGAGTGGTGCTGGGCAGCACACTCGGATCTTTGCTTTTCCTTGTGTACATAAACAACATCACCAAGGTCCATGTGCAAGGGAAACTGTTTCTGTTCGCGGATGACACGGCGTTAGTGTCCTCCGGGAGAAACTGGGACGAGGCTTTTGCCCAGGCGTCGCTGGACCTCCTGAGGTTGAAGCGGTGGTTTGATCAAAATACATTGACGGTCAATATTTCAAAAACAAAGTACCTTCCCTTCAGCGACAGCGGCCCTGGAGAGAGACTTTAAGAATCCATTCCTGCGGGGACCACGGCTCGGCGACCTGCAGCTGCGGGGATATTGGACGTGTGGAGGAACATAAATATTTAGGAGTATTGATCGATCGCAGGCTGAGTTGGGCTCCACACGTCTGTTATATCAAAGGAAAAATTAGGAGGTTATTTTACGCTTTCTCGCAGCTAAGTGAGGTGCTGACCGTGGAACACTGCAGGATGGCTTACTATGCCTACGTCCAGGCAATCCTTCAGTACGGTGTCCTGGCGTGGGGCGGTGCGAGTCAAAGTGTCCTGGAGCCTATAGCCGTAGCTCAACGTTCAATCATAAAAATAATTCTCAAGAAACCTCTTAAATATTCAACATTCAATCTTCTTAATGAGTTTAAAGTCCTTAATATCCGGCAAATCTTTCTTAAAACGTTAATAATTTTCATTAAAAATAACAAAACTTCCATTTTTAAAACTTCAGAACATAAGTATCAGACAAGGAATAGATTAAATTTTGGTTTCTATTTCCCTAAATTACATCAATCGATAGGATACACGAACCCATTTTATTTGGCCCACATTGTTTATCGGAACATTCCACAGACTGTTAAATTAGCGGAGGATGGCAGTAACGTTAAATTTAAGAAGCTTATCGTAAACTGGCTTTTGGAGATCGGACCCGAGGCGGCGGAGCAGCTTGTCCAGTCGGTTTACAACTAGTCCCGTCACAGTGAGGAAAGTGAAATTTATTTGACCCTAAATAACTTAGTTTTTTTTGTATGGCTGTGTGTAAGTAGTGGGCAAGTGGCGTTTCTGGCCCAATCAAACTTTGACAGCCAGTCAATTTTTTGACAGCTACTTCCGGTCACGTGACCGGAAGTGACGTCATCAGCTGTGACGTAGCTGTGACGTGTTGTTGGTGGGTATTTAAAGTTTAAATGCCCTGCTGTGCTGGGTATTTAAATTTTAAATGGCCGGAAGTGTGTCAAGGTCGTTTGGGGATGTTTTTAAAAAAGATCTTGCATTTTCGGAAAATCCGAAAATGCAAGATATTTTCTTTTTTTATTTATTTGTTTTTTTTTACAAAAGTATTATTTTACAAGTTAGTAAAGTTTGCTCCCAAATTTGAAAAGTAAGTTGTTGTCGGTGCTGAAAGTTCTTGTTTATTTTCATTCTTCTTGTTGTTGTAAGTTGGCAAAAACACATTTTTTTCGTTTTGATTGTTTGTTGCATAAAGTTCTAAAGATAAACCAAACCCAGTGGTTATAAGTTGTTTTAGTTCTTCACTAAAAATTTCCAAATCCTTGTAGGTTGTAAGATTGATAGTGTTGTAGTGAATCCCGCGAATGTTGAGAGACATGACTAGAGTTGTTTACTCGACGAGAGGTGTAGCAGGAATGACTATTGCAAAGCCGGTGCTGCAGGTACCTCCGATGGTAGTGGGGGTAGTGGTGGGGGTAATGGCAGGTGTTTGTTTAATCACTTTGAATTTAATCGTTGCCACAATAGACCGAGTCGATGTTGCAATTCTTCTAGTTTATCCAACCGGTTCTTTTGATATGTTTTGCAACTACATTTACAATAGCTGAAAGAATTACATTTTGTACAAGCTTTTCCGTCAACTTGATCTTCAGGTATTCTAAAACATTTTTCTTTGCAACAATAAGTTATAAGTGTTAGATTATTTCTTTTGGATGACATGTTGGTTGTAGCTTGTCTTAAACAGAACTGAGCCTCTCAACGTTAAAGTTTCGTATTTATGTAAAGTATTCGAATAAAACTATCGAATAAAATAATCGAATAATACTATCGATTAAAAGTTCAAGGTCATCCGTTTGAGGTTTTAAAAAAATACAACATATCAGTATATAAAAACATATACTGATATGTTGTTTTTTATCTTTTTATTTAAAACATTTTTTTTTACAATGTTATTTTTGTGCGATGTGCAGAGTTAGTTCCGTAGAGTTGTTTCCGCTCATTCCGTGTGACACCAAATATAATGATCCTGGTTGAATTTCCCGCAGATCTTCATTTTGCAGCAACTGGACGAATCGTTTTGGAAGATATACTTGAAACTTTGGTTCATCACCCGGTGTATATGGTGCATCGGATAAAGATGCGACGACTGCGTCTCCATGCGTTGTATCAATTTTCTTCATTTCATGAACAATATAATGTTTCTGTTCTTTTAATTCTGAACATTTCTTGATAATTAGAGTATTTGATTTTGAATGCAAGTTGAATTGTTCAACTAAACATTGGAGAAACTGTTGTGATGCCATCCTTCACAGGAGATGTTGTCTGTTCGGAGTATGGAGTTAGACTGATACTCGGGGTGTGTTGCCTCTTCGTTTATATAACCTTCGGAACCCCCACTACATTCTTCCGTTTGTTGTTGTAAGTAAGCAGCCAAGTGATACGCGTTTTGTAATGCGCATTGAGATTGGTTGTGTTTCGGATTTATTGTAAAAACACAAATATTTCTAGCATCAAAGTGAAATGTTTTGTCCACTTTTATGTTTAAAACTTCTTTGTGTGTGTACTGTCGTATCCAATTCTTTTTTTCCAATCCTCTGGTATATATGTGTGTAAATTGTTTGCAAAAATGAAACATAATTTTGTGTACATTGTTGTACGGTAGGAAACCTTCATACCAATGGATATGATGAAAATTATTTGTTAGCCATCTGTTTGTTATTTTAGCTTTTGACTTTAGTTCATGGACAGAACACGGTGCTTCAAATAAAAACGGGTATGCTACTTGTGTAAGCAAATCCAAAATTACCAATTCTTTTATGATAAATCTATCATCGTTTCCGCGAAATGCTTGAAATTCAATTACACAAGGTTTTGCTGCCATTTCTTCATCCTGTCTGCTCATCATGGTGTCTGCTGATCAACTGTTTTCCACACCACGGTAGGTTAGATATATATAAACCAGGCCGTACAGTTGTAGGCGCGTTGGTGTATGTTTAACGTGGGCACCATCCCCAGTAGGCCTACCCCACGGTTTATTCTTTTGTTAAATTACATTGTAGTTTTAACCTAGCAAAGTTTCTTCTTCTGTATTATTGTTGTTGTTGGTTTCTTCTTCTGTACTGTTGTTGTTGTTGGTTTCTTCTTCTGTAGCCTCCGTTGCAACTTCAGTAAAAGGTTCAAAGTTTCTTAACTGCCTCCACATTTCCACTTCGTGAGGTATTCTATTAAAGATGGATGTATCTATTGGTCCGTATTGTAAAGTGCTTTCTGGTTGTTTTTCGCATGCATCTACCAGATATTCCTTAATAACAGAGCTTGAAAATACTAATTGTTTCATATACCTGGTAATAGGTGATGTTGCATAGTTTAAAATGTAAAATTCTTCACGTGTTAGAAGAATTTTATTTTCAAATTGTGTCGAGTCTCTAATTCTTACTTGTTGTTGACCACGATGTTTAATAATGTCAATTTCATTGTCACAATCCAAAAGTCGAATGTTAGTTTTTCTTCCAAAGAAACTGTTGGCTAAATAACATTCAATAAGATGTAGATGTTTTAAAAAGGAATCCCAAGCATTTTCTGAAAATAAAACCATCTTTGTTCCATGGCTTAGGATTACTGCGGGAGAGTAGTCTAATGATTTTACCAATCCTATCGACACACTTTTACTCATGCAAGATGAAATAGGATAAAAGATGCGAAGGAAAACTTCAGTTAAAATGTTTGGGGGAATATTTTCTTCAAGTTTTCTTTTCTTTCTTACGTTTGTTTTATTATTTTCCAACTTTTTATTTTGTTTTCCAAACTTTAAAAAGTCATCAATTTCCTTTACAATATTTTCTTCAAAATGTTTATCATCATTTTCCAATAAAGGTGCTGTTTCGGAAACGTCTTGTTCAACTGATAAAGAACTCATTTTGTTTATAATGCTGTAGACGATGTTACCCATACAACTGTAGACAGTAAACTAAACAATTTTCGTTCCCGCTCCTGCTTTTATAACCGAGTGGTGGGGGTATTTTTTTTCCTTTTCATTTTACAAAACTGCTTTTACAATTCCTGTTAAAGGTGTATATGTAACAATTTTGTCATGTAAAATTAAACAATAAGCAGATGTATCTTTGCGTACATTTTGTTCAAATTCCATTTCTATTTTTATATCTACACTGGAAGATTTTACAGATTCGTTTTGTTTTGAACAATCAACTACAGCAATCGGATAGTTAGATTTAAATTGGTTTGGCGTTAATAAAGGTGTGTTTGTTTTTCCATAATATGAATTTTGGAATCTTGCGTACATATCGTACAAAACGCTAAACCTGTCTTTTGTAAAGTTTATGTTGAAGTTGTCGTATGGAAAGAATTGAGAGTTTAGAAACACCTTAAAATTTGTAAGTTTGCAATGATCAAATTCACCAGCAAGTTTAGTTATTTCATTTCTTCTTTTTGTTTGTAATCCAAATATTACATATCTTGCCTTTTCCAAATGAGTAGAAGTTTTTACAGTCCATGTATGACGTTGTGTTTCCGGTAAAACCGGATATTCATGAAACTCCCAACTTCTGAATGGTATTACGATATCACGATCTGATTTTAAAGTTCTTAATAATGAAATTCTATTCTGATCGTTTAACCGTACATGCGGTACTCTCCAAACAATCTTGCTTAATTGCATTTTCCATTCTAAAGTAGCTTCCGTTGTTCCATCAGGCGCCATAATAATATCTTTGTCGTTTGATGATCTTAACAAAACTAATTCTTGTTTTACGTTTATTATTATTTTTCGGTAATCTTCGGCAAAGCCTAAAAGTAATCTTAAAGGAATGTAAAAGTCAAAATTGCCTGAACTGTTTGGAGTGATTATATTGGAATCGGGCGCTACCCATCCTGCGGCGGCTAGCATATTTTTTTCACTCGGTGTTAAAGATGCTAATCCTTTTAATGTACTTGTAATTCCCACCTTTTTTGTTGAATCTACTGTAACTCCGGAAATTTCATATCTTATTTCATCAAACAAATAAATATGCCATGGGGTTATTTATGAACGGAACAGTACTTGCAGTGCTTCCATCTCTTTTTGTTACTCTTCCTTCGATATACAAATAACTTTCACATGGAAGTGTATAAATATCCTGTTGTTGTATGGGAATTCTAATTTCATCATTATTATTTAATTTTGATGAAGCGTAAGGGTTGTGCGTATGATATTCCTTTTCCCATAAGGTTTCGTCGAATGTCGGACCCTGCGCTATATCCAATATTTCCATTATTAATAAGTTTTAATCCAATTTCTTCTAGAAAACGAATGTTATCACTTGTTAATCCTTCTATAGCTGAAGTGCTACTGACTTGTTTACCAGTCAGCTCTTTCTTTTTAAATGATAACCCCATTGTTATACGGTTGATTTTATATGTATTCGTATAGTTATAGGTTCGTCTCTAAAATCAATATGATTTCCGTCTTGATCTAGTATGTTCACCACAATGTCTGAAATAAAACTGGTGTTTAACGGTAGGTACACCAAGTTTTGTGGCTTTTCCACAATTTTAAAACCCGGAGCGACCGTTGGATAAAATGTGTGCAATATATGAGTATTTTCACCATCTCTATAAGAACCATGTATAATATTACATGTAACATCTATACTGTTAACTTTCATTATTGTCACAGTTCTAGCACCTGAATGGTTAATATTAGGTTCTAAAATTTTTGTTGTTTTAGGAAATCCTAATAAACTACCAATTGAATGTTCTTTGCTAAAATCTATATAATATTTAGATTTAATTTCAGCTTTCATAGTATTGTTATTTCCTTTTATTGTTATATTATCTTTTCCCATATGATTTTGTATCGCTTCATTTATATCATCAATTTCATATGCTCCAGTGGGTAAACTAAATACTTGTATATCTGAATATTTGTTTGTATTTTTATCTTTTGTTTTGTAATAATGTATTTTGTCATTAACATTTTCAGTAACGTTGGGAATAGAATTATAAGTTGTTATATCTAATTGGAGATGATGGAATTGAGCTTTTTGAATCATTTGATATAGATGAAGAATCAACAGACTTGGAGAATATAATATCAAAATACGACTCATATTTTAGAAAGAAGTCAAATATAATATATGAAAGGTTTATCTTTAACAATCTGAATCAAGAAAAAGAGGAAACCTTTAATGAATTCCTAACCAAGGTCTCTAACCAAGCAAATAAATGCTCATATGGCAGTATGAAGGATAGCTTACTACGAGACAGACTGGTATGCGGCATTAACCAAGACAGTACTCGCCAAAAACTATTTCATGAAGAAAACTTAACACTCGAAAAGACAATAAACATTTGTAAGTCTTCTGAAGAAATACAAATTCAGCTATCAACAATGGCTGAGAAGAAATACAACAATGTTTATGACATTCAAAGTAAACAGTACACAATTTCAGGCGAAAAACGTGATGAGAGCACATCAAACAAGAAGCTAGAAGAAAACACCTTCACTTGCAGACGCTGTGGATATCGCCATGGCCCTCGAGCTTGTCCTGCTTATCAAAAGAAGTGCTCGAAATGCGGTATCACTGGTCACTTCTCTAAAGTTTGCCGCTCAAAACCAAACAATCAGATAAAGTCATTAAAAGCTGAGGACTTGGATATAGATGGTAAGGTAGATGCGATTCAGCACTCAGACCAGGTAACTTTAATTAATTCCTTATCTAATGAACAAAGCACTGTTGATTGGACTGAAATCTTATTATTACCCAATAGTCAAAAGGTTTCTTTCAAATTAGACACTGGAGCTCAGTGTAATGTAATAAGTAAAAGTGTAGCATTAAAAAGTAATTTAGAGATTGAAAATTCTAGAATAAAACATTTGATTTCATACACAAATAACAAACTCTCAGTGCTAGGAGAATGTACCGCTATTGTAGAGACTGCTAACAAAAAGCGACAAAAAGTCACTTTTATAGTTGTTAATGGACATTATCCAGCCATTTTAGGACGTGATTCATGTCAAACATTGGGATTTGTCAAAAGAGTGCATGAATTACAGACTAGCAATTTTGATGAAAATATATTTAATGGGATAGGTTGCTTAAAGGATTATGAGTATGACATTGATATAGTTGACAATCCCTCACTTAAAATCTATCCAGCTAGGCGTGTTCCTTTTGCATTACGAGAAAATGTTAAACATGAGCTTGACTCTATGGTCAAATTAGGTGTTATCAAACCTGTAACTGAACCAACTCCTGTCGTATCACCTATGGTTGTTGTACGCCAGAAAGATAAAGTACGAATCTGCTTAGATCCAACTGATTTGAACAAAAATATTAAACGTCGCCATCACCCACTTCAAACTTTAGAAGAAATAGCTGCTAGGTTAAACGGTTCAAAATTTTTTACCCTCTTAGACTGTAGAAAAGGATTTTGGCAAATAAAAGTCACTGAACGTACCTCTAGGTATTTAACGTTTTCCACACCTTGGGGACGGTACTCCTACTTAAGAATGCCATTTGGCATAGCCTCAGCTCCTGAGATCTTTCAAGAACGTATGTGCTCAATTTTATCAGGTTTAGAAGGGGTTGAAGTTTCAATGGATGACATTCTCATCCATGGATCTACTATGGAAATACTAGAAGAGAGATCTTCCAAAGTTTTAGCTGCTCTCAATGCAGCAGGTCTAAAACTCAACAAAGAGAAATGTGTTTTCAGAGCAAAAGAAATCAAATTCTTGGGGCATATAATTACTGGAAATGGCCTTCTTCCTGATCCCAGTAAGATTGAAGCAATAAATAATCTAAAAGAACCCTCAAATGTAACTGAGCTACAAAGATATCTGGGTATGGTAACTTATTTAGGTAAATTCATTCCAAACTTTTCAAAATTGACTGAGCCTTTACGAAAACTGTTGAACAAAGGAATAGCTTGGGTTTGGGATTTCGATCAACAGACAGCGTTCACAAAACTAAAAGAAGCTCTAGCATCACCCCCTGTGCTGCGCTATTTTGACCCAAAAATTCCCATAACATTATCGGTTGATGCTAGCTCGCATTCAGTCGCGTCTGTACTTCTACAGGAAAATCGCCCTGTAGCATATTCCTCTAAATCTCTTACCAAAACACAACAAGGTTACAGCCAGTTGGAAAAAGAAGCTTTAGCAATTTCTGTAGCTTGTAAAAAGTTTCATGAATATGTATGGGGTTCACGTGGTCTGGTAGTTGAAACTGACCATAAGCCCTTAGAATCAATCTTCAAAAAACCGTTACACGATACTCCTCGTAGGGTTAGGCGTATAGTTATGGAGATAATACCCTACAATCCGCATATTGTTTATAAGAAAGGAACAGAACTATACATTGCAGACACCTTGAGCAGAGACAGCATAAACAATGCATCAAACGAAGAAGAGCTTGCCTTTTATGTAGATCTTGTAATTTCCATGCCAAAGGAAAGACTTGTAGAGGCCCAACGTCTCACAGAAGAAGAAGCTGAGCTTTCAAAACTCAAGGGAGTTATTTTAAAGGGTTGGCCTAAAGAAAAATCTGACTTGGCAGAAGAGCTACACAAGTACTGGAATTATCGAGGAGAATTAGCGGTTCATGAAAATATCATTTTTAAAGGGGAAAGAATTTTGATGCCCTTGAATCTTCGTCCGCTAACGCTAAAACAGATACACCTAGGACACAGAGGTATACAAGATTCGCTCAACTTTGCTCGTGAATACGTCTTTTGGCCAAACATGACAAACGAGATCAAAAATTATATTTTGAAGTGTAAAATATGTTCTAGGCTTCAAAAAGACAAGCCTGAAGAAGAACTATTGCAGCAAGAAGTACCAACTAGACCGTGGATGGAAGTGGGAACTGACATTTTTCAACTATCAGGAAAAGATTATCTTGTAGTTGCAGATTCCTACTCTGGATTTTTTGATTTTGTGGAACTAAAATCGGCTACATCTTCAAATGTGATTATTGAACTAAAAAAATGGTTCTCAGTGCATGGAATTCCAGAAACGTTGTTGTCTGATGGAGGTACTCAGTTTAACTCTTTCGAGTTCAAAAAATTTGAAAAAGATTGGCAGTTTAATCAAAGAGTTTCCAGTCCTTTATTCGCAAGATCTAATGGCTTAGCCGAACGGTACGTGCAGGAAGCTAAACTGATTTTAAAGAAGTGTCTAGAAGAAAAGGCTGATATACACCTTGCATTACTTCACCAAAGGAACATTCCCCGAAAAAATATTGGTTCCCCAGCTCAGAGACTTATGGGTCGCAGAACAAGGACACTGCTTCCAAGCACTGATAAAATTTTACAGCCTGAAATAGTGCAAAATGTTCACACTAAACTTCAGAGTATGCGCGATAATTCAAGACAATACAGCAACAGAACAAAGAGGAACGGACCTGAATTTGAAGAAGGCGAGAGGGTATTGTACAGAAAAGAACACAGAGACTGGCAACCAGCGATAATACTGCATAAAGGTCCCGAGCCACGATCATACCTTATTGAAACACCAGATGGTGGTATATACCGAAGAAACTCTTGGTTTATAAAGAAGTTATTTGATAATAAGAAAGAAATTAATAATGAAGGAAAGGAAGAAGCTAGTCAAGCAATGCATAGTTCTAAGACGTTTTCACCTAGAAAATCATCAAGAAACGTTAAAACCCCCGATAGACTTAACTTATAGGAAAGGGGAGATGTGACATATGACTATATAGCCATATGATTGTATTTATTATTGTTTGATGTAAACAAAAAATATATTTTTGATTGTATAAATAAAATATAGTTCAACTTATAAAGATTATTTTAATTTAACTTATAAAAAGGAAACAAGTGGGTAAACTAAATACTTGTATATCTGAATATTTGTTTGTATTTTTATCTTTTGTTTTGTAATAATGTATTTTGTCATTAACATTTTCAGTAACGTTGGGAATAGAATTATAAGTTGTTATATCTAATAATGCGGCTTCCCATAATTTATCTTTTTCCAAACGTAACGCAGGGAAAAGAACACTTCGCAAAGTAGATGAAGTTCCAGTTAATGATACTGTATAGGAAGACATCTTAAAGTTGACTAACGCTTTTTGTTAAAAAATCTAAACATAAATGTCCACAGATTACCGTATCATCAGGTTGCTCTCTTTTATAATTGTATAGTACATTTTTAGCTGTTTTAAAGTAATATTGTAGTTCTTTTGGTGGTGGGAGATTACCAAAACTATCAAAGTAGTAAATAGTTGATCCTAGTTTCTTATAACATACCCAATGAGTGCCTGATCCTTTACTATTATCTAAATTTACTATTCCGGTTTCATTTTTCCATATTTTAACAGGTAATGCATCTTTCATAAACACTCCTCTAAAAAATGGAATTTTTAAACAAGAAACATAAGTAATTAATTCTTTATCTGTTAATTCTTTATTTGGAATTAGTAATTGTTTTTTCTGTTTAATACACACGATACGGTCTTAGGTATAATCCTCCTCCTTTTTATTTCTTGTTTCTTTGTTTCTTTTTATTTTTACCTGCGGTGGATCGTCGTTTTCTTCTTATATTTCCTCCACGTTTCTTTGCAGGTTTTCTTCTCCTTTTTCCACCTCCTTTCTTCTTTCCACCTCCAAACATCGTTTTACCCTTCATTGCTGCTGATACCGCTAAAGCTGCTGCTTTTTCACCGATACTAGCGTCACTGGATGTTACTCTTTGCCAAGCTTTTTCAGCAAGTGCTCTATCCGCTATTGATCTATTTTTAGTATCTGCAAACTTTGAATATGCTATATCGTGTTGTTTGCAGGCTTGATCAAGTTTATTTATTCCAAGATCTCCTCTAGCAAGTCTTTTTTTCAATTTTGTTCCAGGACCACAATATTGATAACCTCCTGGTAAATGTAGTTCTACAGGTAATAAATCGATAGCTTTATTAACTATAGCTCCAACCGGCTTAGTAATAAGAGAAAGTGCTGTTGATGCTATTCCTCTTCCTCTCTTTATAACGTGTCGATTATGACTGATGCGTTGAACTTTCAACATGGTCTTTTATAGTGAAAGGAAATGTCGATACTTGTTTATTTTATAAATGCTTTATAATGAATGATGCACTTATCCTTTGACATTGTTTATTTATAAGTATGTTTGTTTATGGGTAAATAATTTTTTTCCAGTTTTGTGGAAGGATTGTATCTTCTTCATCATCATCATCTTTAGAAGTTCTTAAAGTATCAGTTTCCTTATTTAAAAAATATTTTTCCATAACATTCTTTTTAACCCAATTTAATTTTTGATCAGATTTTATGGGCTTTATTGTGTTATAAATATCATATAATACTACACTTAAGAGTCTTACAATGTAATTTACATTAACAGCATCAGTAAAATTAATAGGGTCTTTTAAGCTAGTCAATCGCAAGTCTTCACAAAAAAAAGACTGCTTATTTAAATCTTTTCTTAGAAAAAGATTATAGTATATGTGTCCCTTCTCATGCATTTGTGCTACTGTAACTACATCATTGTCTCTTATTCCTTCTGCAACATTGACTAGTGGTTTCCCTTTGCAATCAAAGCCTTGTTGACCAGTTCTTGATGAAATTTCTTTTAATGCAGGAACTTGTCCAACTGTTGCTACATCAGTTTCATCCAACCCTTTTTTAACATTAGTAATTATTTTTGCATCCGCATTCCATTTGTTATCTTTTAATTTCATTATTTGACTTATTGTAGCTGCATGTGATTTTGCAGTTCCTTCCTTAACGTTAGTTAACACTTTATTTTTGCAATCAATTGTATTAATATCATGCGTAATACAATGATCTGTAAGATATTGAAGGTTTACAGCATCTTTCATATCTTTAGGGTCTCCAATATCATGTATTACAAAGTTGTAAAAGGAAAATTTATCTGTTTTTTCAGGGATGACTGAATGTAAATACTTTTTTGTAACTGAATCTTGATCATTAATAGGATCTGCTATATTGGCTATTCTAAGATCTTTGTTGGCACCATTGAATTCAGCTCAAAAAAACAATCAATTTAGTGTTTTGAATCATTGCTCTACGTCCATTGCTTACCGAGATATTGAAAGTGGTAAACACAGTACGTTGTCCCAATGTTAACCTTATGGGGAATAAGTAAAATTCTATATCTCGCTTATTTCTCAACATATCTGGATAAAACTTGGTTTGTGGCATAGAACTTGGTTTGTGGCTTCATCTAGATGAGATCTAATGTATTTTAGTCTAAAATCCCCGAAATTTCAATTTTTAGTGGCAGCAAACCTGCATAATCATTCCCCATGTTATCCTTATGGGACATAAAAAAATTCTATATCTTACTTATTTTCTAACATTTCTTGACAAAACTTGGTTCCTTCTTCTAGTTAAGATCTACTAAATAATTTATTAAAACCAACCAGTTTTAACATACCTGTTGCAGCAAACCTGCATAATCATTCCCCATGTTATTCTAATGGAGATTACAAAACATGTAAAATCTCGCTAAGTTGGATTGAAATACCATTTGTTGTGTTGCATCTGAAATTCGCTGAGTATGCAGGTCTGCTGCAACGGGGGTATTTTTTGTTGTGGGGGCTCCTCAACAAGTCCTGAAGGTTGGACCTGGATTAGGTCGTTTTTTGGGGCTTTCAGGGGCGAGTGTTGGTAAGACTTGGTGATTAGGAAAAAATTAAGGAGGTGTGTACTGAACAGTCACAATACGAATTAACTCTTGACAAATAAATAAATAAATAAATAAATAAAAAGGCCTTTATTTACAAGCGTGTTTCATCAAAGATGTTTTACAAACCGACTCAAGTCATCTTAACCTAACAAACCTAACTTAATTATGTATGTACAATATTTACAGTTTTCTATACTTTTTTATAGCAGCCCTGAAAGAGTTGAGTGAGATACAGTTTTTTATTTCTTTGGGGAGGCCGTTGTACAACTGCGGGCCGAAGTAAGAAAACCCACGCCTTCCAACCTCCAACCTCACCTTAGGGAAGTGGAGTGATTTGTCGGAGCGGGTTCTCCGGCTAGAGACCTGATCTCGGTATTTGAGCCTCTCGCAGAGGTACCGAGGCTCACCCAGCATGAGCACTTTGTGAACCATGCAGCAGGTCAGTTCCCTGCATAAATCGGCCATAGGAATCATTTTAGCATCCTCTCGAAAGGATGACACGTGATCAAAGAATCTCAGGTTGTAAATAAACCTGATTGCAGAGTTCTGAACTCTTTGGATTCTTGCCATGTCCTCCTTGGAGATGCTGTTCCCATATGCAGGGAAACAATAGCTGAAAACTGGGAGGACCAAAGATCGTACGAGCTGCGACTTGGCACATTCTGGCAGTAGAGTTCTGAATCGGCTTAGACCTCTCAGTCTACCAACAGCACGCTGTGTAGTGAGGGTGACATGAGCTGAGAAAGACAGTTCCTTGTCAAGTGTAACTCCGAGAGTTTTGACGGAGTCACAAACTGCCAACTCATTGCCACCAAGCGTGACTGTAATGCCAGATTCGCTCAGATTTTGTAACAGAATTTGTGGTGCTGTATGGAAGACTATGCACTTATCAACATTGAGTTTGAGACCATTCCTGTTTGACCATTCAGCAATACTTTGCAGATCGGCATTGATTAAATCAATTGCCGTGATGGTCTGGTCAGGTCTATATGATAAGTGCAATTGGCAGTCATCAGCATACAGATGTGCTGAACAATGACTTATACACCTGGGCAAATCAGATGTGAACAAATTGAACAACACAGGGCCTAAACAACTACCCTGAGGAACACCCCACAATTTGAAAAGAGGCCTAGATGTTTCACTCCCAACCCTGGTAACCTGTAGTCGGGATTCCAAATAGGACCTAAACCAACGAATAGCTCCATCATCAAAACCATTGTTCATCATCTTAGCCAATAACAGTTCATGATCGATAGAGTCAAATGCTTGTGAGTAATCAAGTAACACAATTGTACTGTATAAACCTCTATCTTTGGCTTCAAACAAGTCACTAAACAAGTTAGTGAGTGCTGTACAAGTACTGTGATTCCTTCTGAATCCCGACTGTAATTTTGGTAGGATATTTTCTTCGTTCATAAATGTTGTTATCTGCTCAGTAACAATTTTTTCAATGATCTTTGACATGGCAGGTAATAAAGATATTGGTCTTAGCTGCTCGACTTTTGTTGGTGCAGTAACTTTTGGCAGTGGTACAACAATACTTGTTTTCCAGCTTTCGGGAAATATGCCGCAGCTTAGGCTTTTATTGATCAAGTGCGTTATAGCTCCTATTGCATACGGACTTACTGATCTTAACATTTGAATTGATATTTCATCAATACCTACTGCATTAGTCTTAATATCATTCATTGCAGCCTTTACAGCATTTTCAGTAGCAATCCTTAGACCAAACCTATCTACGACCCCATGTTTCCTGTCATTCTGAAGAATCCTTACCATGCCACTACATACTGTACTTCCAGATCCCATATTTACGAAGTATTCATTTATCTCATCTGATTTTAACTCAGGGGAGAACCTATTATTCTTCTTATTATCAATTATTTCACACTTTTTTAAACAGTCCCAAAATTCAGTTGGAGTTCCAGATGAGGTTAGCTTTTCTATAAAGAACCTTTTTTTAGCTGCTCGCACCATATAATTCAAGTTATTTCTGGAATTCTTATAAGCATCCCAGTCTGATTCTTTTCTGGTTTTCCAATACCTTTTGCGAAGTTTATTTTTTTGTTTCGATAAATGTTTTATTTCATCATTTCTCCATAGGGCCTTCTTTCTAGTCACTTTCTTACAAACAACTGGTGCTAGATCATTAAAAGTCTTTGTAATTTGCTTGGTGATATATTTCTCTATATCATCTATATTTTCCAACTCATACACTTTATTCCAGTTGACAAGGGCTATCTGTCTAAGAGCAGCATCTGGACTGAATTTTGAAAAATCTCTATAAGTTATTAACTTCGGCCCCCTGTTTTCTTTTGTTGAAGCAATGCAACAATATACTAGTTTATGATCAGTCATCTTCACTCCTCTGTGATCTAAAATGTCTGGGGTGTCAATAACTCCAATTCTTTCAATCTCGACTGCCTTATCAACTATTATGTGATCTATCAATTTGGCAGAAGTTTCTGTCACCCTTGTTGGCTGATTTATCAATTGTACAGCATTTGATTCTCTTATGAGTCGTTGTAAATATTTAGTTTCATAACAGGTCTGTGACAGCATGTCAATATTCGTATCACCCAGATAGATGACTGATTTTACTTCAACTGCAAGGTCAACAAACAGGGAATGAAACAAAGGCGAAAGGCGAGTGTACCTCACGTAGGACGGCCTGTACACCACACATACTCCAACCCTACTCCCGTTAAGTTTCAGAACAGCACACAGATGTTCAATACCAGTACCAACAACCTCAGGTAAGTGGTATTGCTGTACAGGAATGTGTTCCTTGACATACAAAGCCACACCACCACCCAGGTCTCGACCGTCAGCGATACGGTCACTTCGAAGCATCGTGTAGCCCGGTATGACAAAGTTAATAGATGGTGTGCTAGGTTGGAGCCATGTTTCAGTCACCCCGAGAATCTCAAAATTAAAATCGTTTACAATGGAGCACAGTTCATCAAAGGCTGTGTTCAAAGACCTCATATTGATATGGGCCACTTTGAGACTCTCTTTATCCCCCCTCCACACTAGTTTCCCGGAACATGAGAAGTCTCTAGCCCCTCAAGAGAACAGTGAGAGTCAGAGACAGAATTCTCTGCCCGAGAAACAGAGCGCGGAGGTGAAATGACTCCAAGGGAGCAAATTGGAGTAGCAGACGTACGATCTAAGGCTGCAGAAATATGGTTCACAATCAGCGACCCCAAGCGCGAGACTCCACCTCGATTCAAGTGGACTCCATCCCGTGACAAATTTCCTCGGCCAACTACAGAGCTCCCATCCACAAAAGATATGCCAAAATTATTGCACATCAGGTCAAGTTGATAGTTAAAATCAAACAAAGCTTTACAAGAAATGTCACGACGTACTAAAATACTACTAAGCAAGATCTCTGTGTTCGGGAACTCCGTTCTAGCCGCATACAAGAGATCTGCCATATTGTGGAGACATTCACGTTTTCCGTGCCGCCGTTGTACCCCGGCCCCCCCCTAAACCCTTTCCTTAAATTATTGCAACCAACATGCAAGTAAATTACAGCAAAATTCGTACCTACATAATTTAAGAGCTTATTCTTTACATCCTGAATTCTATCTCCAGGGCCGCATTGTACTTGAGCGCCTCGTTTTGAAGCCTCTTTACCAGCATACCTAAGATGAGAGTCGCCTATCACTAATACATTTTTTAAATCATCGGAACACTTACCATCCACCGGGCAAATTTGATCCTTTATTCGATTAGAAACAATACCGCTTGAAAAAGACCCATTAGCAATTACTTGTGACTTAGTTAAGTTCTCTGAATTAAGGACAACTTTACAGCAACAATCCTTCTCAATTTTATTTTTTGTTTTGTTTTTCTTTTTGTGGAGAGAACGAGCCTTTTTTTCTTTAGTTGAAGGATTTAAAAACCAGGACCCTGAGGGGTTTTTAACAATATTTTCATCACAAAAATCTATTGACTCATTTACATTACTCAGAGCAGAAAACCTATTATTACAGGAAATTTGAGATTGCAATGCGAGTTTACGTCCTTTGTTCTTACATCTGTTACTGTTGGAGGATTGTTTATTTACTTTCCAATCATAAATATTGCTACATACCTTATCAGAGATTATTTTAGCTAAGCTATTTAACTGCAAGTCATTGTGCTGAATCTCAGTTTGTTCACACTTTGCACTCTCGGACGCAGCATCATCCTTGCAGACGGTCGTGTCCGGTGTGAATGTCGGGGTGGGGATCTCGGCGCAGAGGTGAGCCAGCAGCAGTCGCGCGTTCACCACCACGTGTAGACCACACTCGTAGCCCGCAGTTTGCTGAGCCGCACGGCCCTCGGTCAGTTGTGTCTTGTCGAACCCAAGATTTGCTACCAGCATCTCGGCGTGTCGCTTGTTGACACCTCGAGCAGAATCATAGTGAGATGCAGTGTGGTTACACGCGTCCAGGAGAAGCAAACTCCAATGTGACCCACCTCCATTGTCAAAAGCATTATTTAAACAAAAGAAAATATATTTCTTTTTACTTAGGTGCAAGTCAGATAGAAAACCTGTAACCTGTTCACTATTTCCAAGTTTCAAGATATGGGTAAGCGATGGCCCCACAAACAACACATCATTGCGGTGAACAGAAACTTCAGTGTTCAACAAAGAAAAATAAGCAGAAAGTAGATCATCTGACAACCACTTCTTTTTGTCATTTATAGTTGCTTCTAAGTTATTGAGGTTTTGAGTAACAGTAAAAAGCTTATTTTCTAGGTCTTTAGAGTACAACTCATTTTTCTCAAGCAATTTCTTTATTCTACTGTTCTCAGCAATGAACTTTCTATTTGCACTCAGCAAGCTTTCGCCTTCCTCAATAAGTCTGTCATTATCTGTATGTAGTTGCCTCAGCGTTAAGTTAGCACTGGAAGCTCTAACTAAACTATCATTTAAGACTTGAATCTTGTCTTCTAGTTTGTGTTTTTCACTCACGAGAGAGTCATTTGCCACTAAGGACTCGTTGATTTCTATGCGATGTTTATTTTTGAAGGTCTCAAACACAGCATTCAAATCTTTTAACTCCCTTTCGGCAACAATATGTTTATTATTGGTCTCAATTACCTCCCCACAGAGGGAGTTTAGAGCTAAGACTACGTTTGCAGCTGTATCAATAAAGTCTTTGCAAATATCTAGTTCACAGTTAGCAGCGAGTTTGCTTAGTTGAATACAAAACTCAGAAACCAAACTCTCTGTGTCTCCAGAGAAATTTGTACAGTCAAGCAAAATATTGTCAAGCCCTTCCATTATTGATCCAACTAATTAATTAATGAATTAATTAATTAACGAGCCTGCAATTCTGTGGACGCAAACGCACGGCTGAGGTGTACTGAGGTTGCGTTGCGGGGAGTGCAGGCGCAGCAGCGAGTCGGATGCGTGGGCGGCGGCGCTCGGGCGGTGGTGCGGCGCGCGGCACAGGCAAGAAGCAGCCAAGTCCCAAACTTCAGGCAGAACAGATCGCGGAACAGATCGCGGTGCGCGGCGATGACTGCGCGGTGGCGTCAAACACGTTGCCGCAAAGTCTTATCAAACACCCAACTAGGGTTATCAAAAGTTCGAAATAATTATAAAACAACTTACACCGTGCGACAGCAGCGTCAGCACAAACCGCGACTGTCCAAAAGCAAAAATGTCGCCACTTTAACTTAACACAGTTTCGTAATCTAGTAAAAATATAAGTTTAAAACTGACGACAAATCTGTCCACTCCACATAGAACAGGCCAGGCCTGCCAACCTTATCAAATCTTGGGAAAATTTCCCGTTTGGGGGGGGGCAGTAGGTGGGGGGAGTAGTCAGGGAAGGGATTTATGATGGAGTGGGTGGGGCTATTTTTTGTGGGGAAGGGCTGATGGGTTTCGGGTTGACGTAAACGTATTTAATAAAAAAATACCGGTAAAAATTGATTTAACTTTTTACAAATTCTCAGCACAAGTTATTTCGGGTTTGTTCAAGGGTTAGGGGGTTATTGGTGGTAGGGTTTTTGGCTTTGGGGGTTAATTATATGAAAGTGGAAGGCTTGGTACGCTCAAAGGGGTGGGGCAAAAGTATTGATTTAAAAATAACATGGCCAAATATATGAAAAATGCTGAATTTGTTTCATTCATTGGTCGGTTTCGGGGTTGAAAGGGGTCAGAGCTACCTGAGGACGAAAGAGACGAGATAGGATAAAAAATCAAGTCATACACATACTGATTGCAAATTATCCGGGTTATAGGTAGTATATCAAGGTGATATGAAATACATTACCTCGAGAAAATCGCTGGAATTTGGCGAATTTCGAAGATTTTTTAAGTTTATATGCGTTTCAATACAAATAACAGTTATAATATTTACGGCTTCTAACATTCATGCTATAGAGATGATTTGTACCAAATTCCAACCCTCTTCGTATAATAATAAATCTACTGGAGCTGAAAAACGTCGGGGTAACCTTAAAAAATTGAAAGTTCTACAGCTACCTAAGGGTGAAGGAGACGAGATAGGGAAAAAAGTCAAAGGACCAAAGTTGTAGATCATGAAAAATCCGTGGCACGTGGTGCAGTCCATTTTTGGATAGGACCTCTAGTTCAGCTGCTACAGCCCTAAAACCAAAAATACTTTTTTTGAAATTCAAGTTTTCCTTCCTTTGGGGGGGTTGGGGGTGGAAATGTTTTGTTTTGAAAAATTTTCCTGTGGTTCAACCACCAAAGTAATATTCATGCCAAATTTCAAGTTTCTAGCTCATCGGGACGTATGGTTTGAATTTGTATACGTTTAGTGAGTCAGTTACACAAGCGGCTGTAAAATATATAGATTTGTAACATAAATGCTGTAAAGATGTTGTACACCAAATTTCAGCTCTTTACTTTTAATATTTAATCAACTGGAGCTGAAAACCTGGGGAAAATCTTCGGAAATTAAAAGTTCTACTGCTACCTAAGGGTGAAGGAGACGAGATAGGGCAAAAAGTCAAAGGACCAAAGTTGTAGATCATGAAAAATCCGTGGCACGTGGTGCAGTCCATTTTTTGATAGGACCTCTAGTTCAGCTGTTACAGCCCTAAAACCAAAAGTACTTTTTTTGAAATTCAAGTTTTCCTCCCTTTGGGGGGGTTGGGGGTGGAAATGTTTTGTTTTGACAATTTTTCCTGTGGTTCGACCACCAAAGTAATATTCATGCCAAATTTCAAGTTTCTAGCTCATCGGGAAGTATGGTTTGAATTTGTATACGTGAGTGAGTCAGTTACACAAGCGGCTGTATAATATATAGATTGGGAGCAAAATGTTGTCATGTAAACATTTTTTATTTCAGTAAGTAAGTTAATTTTAGCACACGACGTTTTAGTTTCATACAAAGTAAGGGAAATATAAGGGATGAATTAAAAAGGCCACATTATAAAATAAAATTTACAATAAAACTTTTAAATAGATAAAAAATGAAAATTTTATACCTACATTGATATAATTACGAACAGGATAATAAAAAAAACGGTACTTTTTCGATATACGGAGGCCACTCTTATACAGCGCGCTGCGGCGGTTATGTTAGGTTAGGTTATCATAAATATTTTTATAGGACTTTCCTCGCCTTTTGCTTAAGGAGTGTTTGCTTGCCTTATGTTCTTGGTTGTTATAGGGCTACTCCCGCTAATTACTCACGATAACCACAATAGGTAAAAATACCTTAATCCAAATATATATATTCCCCGAATTAATTACCGTATCTTTAAAATATAATAGAATTTAACTATTTAAAACTTTTATAAAAGTTTAGTGAGTAATTAATGTGTAGTGTTCTCGGTTTAGTGATACCACCACCTTCATTATGGACACGATATTAATCTTCCCAAAAATTTCCCAAAATCTCCAAAAATTTCGGGAGGGATATATCCCGATACCCATCCCCCCTGGGTACGCCCCTGTGTCAATGAATACACTGTATTTGTATTCATTGATCACGTAGACGGAGAAGATAAGAGTGTTGAGCGCATTGTACATTTAAGATACAAGGACTACCTACCGTTCATTATTATAACTTAATAAAATGTTTCATTCGTAATTAAAGGATACACATCCTTAGATTAGAGGATGCGTCGTTGCAGCGCGGCATTTTACGCAAGTTTCGACCTAGTTCAGGCTAGTTCACCTAATTATTCCGTTATGCTTTTTCGACCATTCCAGACCACGCCAGCGAGATTCACGTCACGTTCTAGGAATTCATTGTTGTAAAACAATGTTTAAAGTAAAATTTAGTACAACTTAATGCGAGTGTTAACACTGCTCACATTTATGTTAGACTAAATTGAGATTAAATTGAGTGCATTGATTAACTTCCCGCTGCGGAAGATAACTCGTCGTCTATGTAAAACTATAGCCTATAACCTAATAACCCAAACACTATTTTGTACGTCGTAATTTCAAAATATAATAAAAAAAATTCATTTTAGAATACCGGTAGTTTGGCAAAATAAATATTCTTTCATGGAAAATATAAGGACAAATTTATTTTATTGTATAACTATAACTTAAAAACGATTTACAATAAATTTTCTGAAAAATAAAACTTTTTTCGAAATAAATTTTAGTATTATGTTCAAGCAGTTTAAGCCTAAATGAATTCACGCACTAAAAACAATAATCATCACCAAAACTTCACTTAGCCAAACATCAGAATAATCTTTGAAATTTCTACACAGAATTTAAAATTCACCAAGTTTCGTCCATTCATCCACCACTTTTATTAGTTCACTCGGCGATCTCTGTGTGTTTCTTGGTTAAGCAGTTAACGTTTCATCTCAGTCATTTGAAATGAAAGTAATATTCTTCTTGAAAGTTATATTCTTTATTTATCTTCATCTAAGTTATCAAACTAATAAATAAAAACAATTTAAAACATATAGTAAGTTAAAAATGAATGAGTTAAAGTTCTAAATGAAGTACTTGTAACATTATAAAATCACTATTCATAACCAAACTAAAAGTAAACAGTCATATTTACATTTGACATTTGTAATTTAATTTGACATTTCGTTTATTGAATCAAACATCAGCTGATACACTCGCTCAGAGCAATGCTCAGAGCCAGGGTCAGAGCCTGGGTCAAAGACTCTATGGTCAAAGCTTCCCTCCCGGCTACCCACCAGGCTTGCCTCCCGGCTCCGGTATGAACGTACCGCCAGTAACAAAGGCTACAAGATCGCGCCACTATCATCACGTTCATCACACTCATCCTTCACTCATATTCAGGGTAACGTCCTCCATGAGGTACCTGTCTTATTAAAGTGATTAAGTGATTAAGTACGTTGTCCCAATGTTAACCTTATGGGGAATAAGTATTCAATTCAATTCAATTCAATTCAATTCTCAATTCAAAACATCTTTATTTCACTAAAATTTACAATTTTCACAATGGGACAGCTTTTAATTAAGAAATAAATCTTCACATTAGTAAATGTTCTATACACATGGAGTAAAATTCTATATATCTCTTATTTCTCAACATATCGTGATAAAACTTGGTAAATGGCTTCTTCTAGTTCAGATCTACTAAATATTTAATTAAAATCAACCAGTTTTAACATACCCGTTGCAGCAAACCTGCATATTCATTCCCCATGATATTCTTATAGAGCTTAGAAAAACATGTCAAATCTCGCCGTGTTGGGTTGAAATATGTTCTTTTGCACTTGAAATTCGCTGAGTATGTAGGTCTGCTGCAACGGGGGTATTATTTATATAATTTTTGTGTGGTGCGAGCCCCTAGGCGCGCGCCTATGGCGCCTATGCTTAAATCCGGCCCTGGTTCTTGATAGTGGTAATCTATGTACCAAGTTTGAAGTCAATGAGCTAAGAGCTTCGTGGGATATAATTAAAAATGCAAAAACACAACAGGCACAAAAGCACTCTAGGACCTATGTTAATATGAACATATTTCCTTACTTTTACCCCTGCTATCATATATTAAAATATGTTACCATAATATCCGGACATCCTGTATTAATATTAATAATAATAAGATATTTATTTTCATTTGTGAATGGATTTTTTACTTTTAACTGAGCACTTTAACAATCCAGCGATTGTGCGTTGCCGCATGGCGGGTCTGGCATGGCAGAGCGTCACAGTTGTCGCAGCGCGTCGCGTTCAAAGTAAAAGACCGCTCTGTTCAACCTGCAATCTTGGGAAAACTAGACGCGCTAGTATAAAAAGTTAAATCAAAGAGTAAAGTTCATTTCATTAGCTACAACTTTTGTGCAGACGAAACTTACCTGACCAAAAAATAAAAAAAGTAGCAGCCGACCAACTTTTTCATGTCATGATTTCAAGCTCTTATAAAATTTTCAAAATTAATCAATTGTTTAAAATATAAGGAGCTTATTATTAATATATTAAATTATACCATCAGCATAAGAGGCTAATAGTTTATATTTATGCCAAGTTTCATAATTTTATCTCAATCCAAAGAATATTAAATCACAGGTTGAACGGAAGCGTGAGAATTAAAATTGTAGCTGTTTTAAGAGCGTCTTTATAAAGTTCGGGGTCTGTCAAATATGGCGGCGTCGGTCGGCTCGCATACATTGTAGCCTACATCGCCTTACCGTAACAGCCACTCTATATTATTCTGTGCTCGCTGCTGAAGAATCGTTAACCACTCAGCATGTATGTATCTTTTGCGGAAAATATATTCGCCATATATTTTAATCGCTAATATCTTTAATATTTGAAATTATTGACCATTTGCATCCCATTGTTCAATAAATGCAATTTTTTGTCAACGCTAATTTAATGGCATTTTAACGTTTTAAAATGAAATTGCTAAAAAAAGGTTAAACGTTTGTGCAAATTTTGAAAATTATGTTTTTGAGATATCGCGTTACGTACATAGTCACACATTCACACAGTGACGTACAACGATTCTTTGACTCCGCTACTCACTTCACTCCATTCGTTAATCTATCAATTATATTTATGCCGAGAAAGTGGCAAGATTGACATCAGCTACGGCGATGTAACAACCAGGAAAGTAGGGGAGGAAGACACGATAAAACGAAAGTATAACAATAACACACATTCAAATTCTAACGCCTTTTCTATTGAACAAAGAATAACATTTATTTTTGTTTGTTGAATCATATGTATCCGTTCCAGGCTTCGAAACAGATTAGTATTTATATAGTTCATTCAGTGGATGTGTATAAAGTAAAGCCACGCCTCCTCCATCAGCTGTAATGTTGGCAGGCTGTGTCACATGAGTACCTGATGTTATTGCTACAGAACTCCAAAGCTTTAGTAAAATATGGAGCTGGAAATGGATGTCTGTTGACAAAGCCAATTGTGGTTATGTTTGTTTACAGTAAATGTAAAATGCACTTGATCTTTACGATAGGCAAATAAAAATTGTTCATAAGACAAATGAAAGCATCCACACATGATTTATTTATTATTAATATCATATAGTATTTATTCAATTGAAATCACTAAGGGGGATGGCTGTGAATCATCCCAAGGAACACATGGACTGCCTCTTCCCTGATTGGTTATTTTCTATACAAAACGTTATTTAAAGGGAGGGGCTTTACTTAACACACTCACTGAATAAAGTATAGTAATATTAGCATTGTGCTTGATATCAATATTTGTATGGTTGATGACTATGTGATTGTTTCTATAGGACCAGGAAGTGTCCAATGATCAGGTGACATCCATCCTGGTCCAGCCCGGCCCAGATGGACCTCGCCATGTCATTCTCTCCAGTGATCACCAGGTCAATAACACTTCATTTGTTGGATTATTCGATTAATGTTAAATAAATTAAGAACATTTTTGACGTATTACCGTCTCATAATTTTTTTTGTAAGGTTTGCTGAGTTTCCGATGATTGAATTTTGTTTTAAACTAGACAAGTGAATTTCCTCAATAGAAAATTTTCCTTTAGAAAAAAATTGTTATTTTAACAAACATTACCTTGTTGTATTGAGTGACTACTTTTGAATTCTACTTACAATTCACGGCCTAAATGTTCCCTTTCTTAATGAATTTTATATAGCTATGCTCTACAAGGTCCTTGGCCCATGGAGACGGGCAGTTCAGATCAGAAGAGGTAACTTATTTTGAGAAGAAATATTTCGTTTTCCTCCTTAAGCGGAGATCAGGCTTGACCTAGTCCCTTATTGGCCTTTTTAAAATGTTAAATAACACATCACCTTAATGTTTTATTTGATACAGTCTTCATAAAAATGTTATGTTTTAATAGGCACTAAAAATTATCTATCAACAATTTATAAAACAGTCAAATTGATGAGTTTTATTTCTTTATAGGTTTTTTCCTCGTCCCCAATATCTTCGGCAATGGAAGGGGTTTCAAGCAGAGCAATAAAAACCAATTATAATTTCCCTTCTGTCAATTACCATTATCAAGCTGAAGAAGGCCACTTCCACCAGACAATACCACCCCCATTATCTCAAGTTACTTACGGTCCGGCACAACCAGTGGCAATCCGCCATGCTAGACCTGTGCAGCAGTTATACCACCACCGCTTCCACCAGGCAGGAAAAATCCCTCACACAAAAGCTCCTCAACAGGAAGCCATATACAAATATTCCACGTATATAAAACACGATAAAGTCAAAGTACTGGGAAAAGACCTCGAGAAAGGTTATTACAGTTTGCATTATGGAAAACCTGATTACACAGTAACAGCTGAAAGAGAATCCCCCAGCGAACCGCAGCATGAGGGCCTTTCAAAGTATAGAAACAGGGACGAAGAAGAGGAAATCAAGTTTAGAGAGAGTATTGGTGATCTGTATAGTGACGATAGCTTCGATAGCTTCGATAAAAATACGAAGACCAGTGATTATGTAGAAAAACATCCGAGGCCTCTACCTTACTCAAAACTTATAAAACAAAACAATTACGTACCTAACAGTGTCGATTATGTACCCAACAAGAACCATCTGATCCCTCTCAACACTTTCGACAACGATGCCTACTATAATAATGCGCCTAGTGGTTTTGATGATTATAACGGAGGAAAGGTTGTCCCGGTTTTGGCAAAGTTTTATAAAACACCTCTTCCAATAATTCACACTCGACTACCAGCAGACAATGTGGGTATTTTTATTCAATATTTCTACCCTGAGAGATCCGAATACGAAAAGGAAGAAGAAGTCTCAAGTAACTATTACCCTCAAGGGAAGTCGTCACCGAGGAAAGACTCGGAGTGGACTCCTATAAACGCCTCCAGCGGAGCGGTCCCCGCCAAGGCCTACGACATCCCCGCACCCGACCTCAGCTTGGACAGAAGAGGCTCCGACACTGCCGGTGTTGTAGTGGGGAAAATAGTCACTTCCAGTCAACACATTCGAGGCAACTCGGAAGGAGTTGTATCTGCAGTTGTCAGAGTTAAACAGTAACTTTAAGCTGTTACACATTTTTATCAGCTGTCAAAATTATTTACCCTTCTCATTTGTTACTCAGCATGATGATTTGTAAGTCTTCTTTTCACGGGTAAATATTATGCCAAGAACCATATGACATGATGAATATTGGTTATGATTTATAATTTATATACTATGTTCAGCACCATTAACTGTATGACTTAGTATACGGTTGTTAATTAATTTATTTTTTATTTATAAACTTTTATTTATTAGTATATTTGTTAGAAAGTCATCTAGTTCCTCTCAATGAACACTGTATTGAAACATTCATATAGAATTAAACTTGTATAAGGCGAGTTTGTCTTTTCACCCACTTATAGTCTAATAAATAAATACCTCTACGAAAGCATTGGGTTGCTGTGCATAAAATTGGGCAGTTGTGATTTTTGGATATGTTGATTTGATAACACAAAACCCAAGTTTTCTGGGAACGCGTCTAGGTGTCACCCCGTCAGATCGCCACCTTTTTAAACGTGTGTCCTCCACGTCAGATTGCCACCTTCAAAGGATTAGACGGGGTGGTTACTTGAAGCGGTCATGATAGGTGGTGATCTATCGTGTGCGGTGGCGTCAAATTGCCACCTCGGACTAGAGTGGGTGGCGAGTTGTCGGTGTGGTGACTTGACGTGGTCGTAGAAGGTGACGAACTGTCGTGTTTGGTGGCGTTCATTCGCCACCTTAGAATATAGAGGGTGACCAAATCAAAATATTTACACTATTCTTTATTGTGTTGTAATACACAACATTTCTTCGTCGAAAGTATTGGAATTTGTACAAACAATGACTATGAAATATAAATATTACAAAAATGTAAAACATGGCCCCCACAAGGGTGGGGCTGGTGCAACTCTGGTAACAGGGCCCGGGTCCCTAGGGTACTGCAGAATATTTCAAAGCAGATTATGATCAAAAATTTGAATATCTAAATTTTTATAAAGTTTAGTAAACTAATATTAATTTTAGATTTGAAGTTAGTTACTATTTAATTTGATGCATACGTGCCAGTACTGTTTGCATATAGTATGCAACAGCGTGCTTGAGCCCTATACAATAACAGCTCGAGACTCGCGCCCCAATCGAATGTTAATCTTGGTCAGTAAGGGACATTATCTCAAAATGAAAATGTACAGTAAAATAATGTATGTTTGCGTTAATTCTGCATAAAATGTTTGGTTTTTATATTGAACTTAGTCTTAATTATTCATTATTATCAATTATCGGTTCAAATCAAATTTGTAAAGGATTAAAAATTAATTTTTGAAACATACCATAGCAAACGAACTTTGGGGGGGCCGAGGCTGATCCTGGTTACAGGGCCCCCAATCGTACGTGAGAGCCGTGATGTAAAATTATTATATTTAAAATTCAGGTTCATAATTAGAGTACACAAAGATCGCCTGCTGGTCAAAATCCAATCTGCAAATATTTTCATTGTAATATGAACTGGTAAACATGAAATACTATCGTGTAAGGCTCGGCGCCCACAAAGTGCCAAAGTATAATGAGAGTAACATATGAAATGGCTTAAAAGGTAAGAATCATTGAAAATTAATTTTATATTAATGGTTTTATCATTGATTTCTTATAATTTTACAAGATTTTAAGCAAATTAAAAATCATGTAGGCCTATCAGGCAGAAGAAGGCTGTAAAGCTTTTTGCTCGTTATCTACACAGAAGAAAACAGAGCAGGGTGGTGATATGTCGGGGTGGCTACATTACGCGTCCGTGTGAGGTGGCGGTCTGTCGTGTACGCCAACTACTACCGGGTCCATTTCGCTGGCCCGGCCATGTTTCAAAATCAATATTTCAAACATACCACGATTTAATACTCAATTAGTACTAACTAGTACCCGAATACTAGATTTAGTACTCCAACCATTACCGACTTATTAACAACAGTATGATGCCGGGCCAGGGAAATGCTAGCCCGGCCATGTTAGAAAACGCGGATTTCAATGGAGCCACGATTCAATACTAAATTAGTACTATTTAGTACCCAAATATTACATTTTTTACTCCAACCATTACCGAGTTATAAGCCATAACGTATTATAGAGGCCGGAAATGCCAACCCGGCTATGTAAGAAAATAAGGATTTCGATGGTGCCATGATTTAATATTAAATTAGTACTATTTAGTACCCAAGTATCAAATTTAGTACTCCAACCATTACCGAGTTATAAGCCATAACGTATTATAGTGGCAGGAAATACCAACCCGGCTATGTAAGAAAATGCGGATTTTGACGGTGCCACGATTTAATACTCAATTAGTACTATTTAGTACCCAAGTATTAGATTTAGTGCTCCAACCATTACCAAGTTATCGGCCATAACGTATAGTAGGGGCCGGAAATACCAGTCTGGCCATGTAAGAAAATGTGGATTTCGACGGTGCCACGATTTAATACTTGGGTGCTAAAAAGTACTGATTGAGTATTAAGGCCCTTTTCACACTGGGCCACCATGGTGGCGACACCGGTGGCGCCACCATGGTGGCCAGTCAAATGTGCATGCGCCACCAGCTCAGCCACCAGTGCAGCCACCATCCTCACAGTTCAATAATGGACGTCTGAGGCAGGTGCTTTAGTTTATATATTTTAGAAATTGCGAAAACCTTGGAAAAAACGTAGTTTTTATCTTCTTTTCCGATAAAGATGTCTACAATGTTCGTCCACGTCTTATTCTTCGCATTCCTGTCTGGTATTCATATTTACAGAAAAGCTACACACATACGTGTGGTTATGACACGTAAGATGTCATGTCCCATATTGCAGATATATTTTCAATTTCCAACATAAATCGCTCCTTATCTACTTTATCGGTACTCATGACACTGCTCGAACACTCGCCTGGAGAGGACTGACTAGCGACTGGTGGCGCTGCCAGTCGCTCCAATGTGAATAGACCAATAAGAAAGCATGGCACGACGTGGTCGCGCCACCAGTCAGGTGGCTCTGAAAATCGCAACCCCGAGCCACCGCATTTCTGGTGGCGCGACTGGCCACGCCACCAACGCTCAGTGTGAAGATGTCCTATTTGAATCAATGCTAATGTAACGTAGCCACCATGGTGGCGCCACCGGTGTCGCAACCATGGTGGCCCAGTGTGAAAAGGGCCTAAATCGTGGCACCGTCGAAATCCGCATTTTCTTACATGGCCGGGTTGGCATTTCCAGCCCTTATAACACGTTATGGCTAATAACTCGGTAATGTTTGGAGTACTAAATCTAATACTTGGGTACTAAATAGCACTAATTGAGTATTAAATCATGGCGCCGTCGAAATCTCCATTTTCTTACATGGCCAGACTGGTATTTCCGGCCCCTACTATACGTAAAGGCCAATCAATAACTCGGTAATGGTTGGAGTACTAAATTTGATACTTGGGTACTAAATAGTACTAATTGAGTATTAAATCATGGCACCGTCGAAATCCACATTTTCTTACATGACCGGGTTGGCTTTTCCGGCCCTTTATAATATGTTATGGCTAATAACTCGGTAATAGTTGGAGTACTAAATCTAATACTTGGGTACTAAATAGTACTAATTGAGTATTAAATCGTGGCACCGTCAAAATCCTTATTTTCTTACATAGCCGGGTTGGCATTTCCGGCCTCTATAATACGTTATGGCTTATAACTCGGTAATGGTTGGAGTACTAAATCTAATATTTGGGGACTAAATAGTACTAATTGAGTATTGAGTCGTGGCACCGTTGAAATCCGCGTTTTCTGACATGGCCGGTCTAGCATTTCCCTGGCCCGGCATCATACTATTGTTAATAACTCAGTAATGGTTGGAGTACTAAATCTAATATTTGGGTACTAAATAGTACTAATTGAGTATTGATTCGTGCACCGTTGAAATCCGCGTTTTCTGACATGGCCGGTCTAGCATTTCCCTGGCCCGGCATCATACTATTGTTAATAACTCGGTAATGGTTGGAGTACTAAATCTAGTATTCGGGTACTAGCTAGTACTAATTGAGTATTAAATCGTGTTATGTTTGAAATATTGATTTTCAAACATGGCCGGGCCAGCGAAATGGACCCACTACTACCCGCCAACTCGGGATATAAAGGTGGTGACTTGACGGGGTGGCACCTTGACGCGAGCCTACGAGATGCCTCGCGAGGTGGGTGAGTCGTGTACACCAACGACAACCACCACCTCATTGGAGAAGAAGGTGTTGATTTGTCAGGGCGACACCTTGACCTTGACGACATTGGTGTATTTTTATGAGGTGGCGATTTGATGTTATGGCTAGGTGGCGACTTGACGAGGTGGCACCTTATAATCTGGTAGGACGCCGGCGCCGATGGCCCCTACCAGATTATGCGTTCTCGCCGCTACACAATGTGTTTCTATTGTGATAGCGAAGGGTCGCCTAACCCGGTAGGAGTCATCGGGGTCATGCCAGAGTATAGAATTATTATTACTCTGTGGTATAGACGTTTTCGTCCTCGAGCTTTTCCGGGTCGCCACAGGGAGCGCCTCTCTCTAGTACTTTTTTCCCGTTCCAAAATATATTTATAAATCTATGTAACCTAAAGAAATTTATCAAATTGCAGAATGATTTAAAGATGACTAATCTATAAGTATAAAAGAGGATGTTGGTATATATATTTATATAGTTGGCACTCAGACACCGCTGGACCGATGGCCACGAAACGTGGTACACACATGTAGAATTTCATGGAGTAGGTTTATACGCCATCAATTTCGTGATAACTTTCAAGGCTTAGCCCTGGGACCGTCTTAAAGGTACCCATGTCAGGGATTTTGAAAGCAATTTAGATAGATTTGTTTACTAACAAAACATGAAAGTAAAATTTAAAGCAGGTGATGTAAATTAATGGTATGTTTTGTTCTGCTATTTAATTATATTTGTTTATATGAAGATTTGTTTCTTGGTGCCAGATGGTTAATGAATTATACTTTTGCATATATTTTAAATGCAATACACTATATAAAATGCTGCAGTACAATTAAACATTTCATTTTATGTTTTAATATGACATAAAATAAATCACTGACTAGAAATAATTAAAGGACCTGGCCTGTCTTCTTTATAACAGCTGTTGTTGAAAGAGGTGGAGTGCGGAACTGTAAACTATTTATTTTATCTACAGCATTTTCAAAAATTGTCGGGACGGCTTTTCCACTTTTTAGCGAATTTCCCCTATAGGGAAGAAGCTATTACCGTAGGTCTCATGGTAAGACCTAAGCCCCAGACCATGAAAACTTTTCGTTTTGCAACCCCCAGAAGCAGAAAAAACCATTCGTTCAAATTTTTAGATGTATATATATATATATATATCTATATATCTATATATATTATATCTATATATATGTGTCTGTTAGCACGATAGCAGCCGTAAAAATGGTCCGATCTTGATGAAATTTGGTACAGACATGTACAGTGGTAATCAATTGGACGAGTTCGTGAACCAGCCCGATCGGACCACCGGAAGGGGGGGTAAAGGGGGATAAACCCCCCCAAAAATAGGTTTTTTGAGTTTTTTACATAGAAAAATAAAATTTATCCAAGCACCATTGAATTCAGCTCGAAAAAACAAACAATTTAGTATGTTGAATCATTGCTCTATGTCCATTGGCTACCGAGATATTGAATGTGGTAAACACAGTACGTTGTCCCAATGTTAACCTTATGGGAAATAAGTAAAATTCTATATCTCGCTTAATTCTCAACATATCTTAATAAAACTTGGTTTGTGGCTTCATCTAGATGAGATGTAATGTATTTTGGTCTACAATCCCCAAAATTTCCATTTTTGTAGCAGCAAGCCTGCATACTCATTTCCCATGTTATTCTTATGGAGCTTACCAAAACATGTCAAATCTCGCTATGTTGGATTGAAATATGTTGTTTTGCATTTGAAATTCGCTGAGTGTATGCAGGTCTGCTGCAACGGGGGTATTTTTATTTGTTCAATAAAGACCCTAACAGATTTAGTTAGCATTTTCAAAAATTGCTGGGACGGCATTTGTAATTGTTATTTATTAAAGGTAGACCCTAAAAACTTAAGAAAATTATATTTTGACAATGAATATAATTTCTAGGCATGTTCTTTGGTTTTACCCACACATATACCTTCATGAAGCAGAAAAACGTTCTTAGAATTCGCTGAGTGCGCAGGTCTGCTAGGATGGGGATAAATAATATTAGTCCTTCCTAAGGGCCACTCTATACTATAGATGCGAGCAGTTTCAACGCCACGCCGTGAAAGCCAATGGTGCCCCATGATCATCATCAGGGCAAGCTCAGGTCGAGCGGTAAGCAGAAATGACCATAAATGCTTCTCGGTGTTTGACTTAGGGTAAGCAAGCCTAGGTAATCTCGCTTCTCAAGTGTGTAAGTGCAATCCTCTCCACTTCATAGCAAGACCATGGGAAGCCGACACAAGCAGCACTTGCAAGAGGGAGGACGCCAATACTGGGCATGAACCTACCGAGGGCAGCGACACCCTTGGGGCCTTTGTCAGTGGGGGGCTGGATATGGTCGTATTTTTAGTTAAGGCAGGCCCTTTAGACAGGGATAGGATACTCCCGTTGCAGCAGACCTGAGTACTAAGCGAATTTTAAAAAACATTTTTCTGTTTCATGAAAGAAAATTTAACATGTATAAAGAAATTTGTTTTTACAACAAGAAGAATGTATGAAAAAAACAAAACTATATTTTTGAAGAGTGATACCGTATGTTGTATTTTTATCGTGGGCGAAGCCACGGGTCCTTCTAGTATTCCCTACAAATTGAGTACTATTGCAGCTCTGAAGCTTTGATGAATCCGGAGAAATGGTCCATCAAAGATAAACAAAATTCTTCCATTTGATTAACATAGGTCCATTAATTTGATTAACAAGGGGCATTTTGAAAATTTCGCAGGCCACTGGAGGCAGAGCCCTAAATGGTTTGGATGAGATGGAAAGCTTACCAATATTTTCCTTGCATACATATGGTTTGCATATGTAAACCAAACTCAATGCTAAACGGCCGAACTGTGTTTGAATCAGTAAACATAAAATATATTACAGCTTTCTACATGTTTGCATGTAGTATATGGGAAGATTGAGTTTGTTTGACGTTGATTGGCTCGAACACCGCTCGACTGTTTGCCATAAATCTTGGTAATACACTCATGTGAATTTTCACGAAAGATTTTTTAATTTATCTATTTTGTCGTAACTGTTCGTTTTGTGTGTGTGTGTGTGTGTGTGTGTGTGTGTGTGTGTGTGTGTGTGTGTGTGTGTGTGTGTGTGTGTGCGTTTGTGTGTGGTGTTTGTGTGGTGTGTTTTGTTCAGTTAGGCCTCAAAATTCAAATTCAAAATTCAAAATTCATTTTATTTCACAAAAATTAAATATTAATAATTTACATAAAATCCAAGTGCAAATCGCACGCGTGGATTTGAAACATTTTGCATTGTTTTGTTAATTATGTGAAGTGTTCACAGTCCATTGGTTTCCACTTTACTATCTTCGATCTGGGCTATCTTGACACAAACATTTAAATTACAACCATATTACATTTATACCCTGAACAATATAATTTAAATAAATAAATACCCATAGACAAAACATAGACTTACAAAACTAAATAACAATTTTACCCTCAATAATATTAGCCTTTAATACTTTTTTAAACTTGATAAAATCCAAATTAAGGTCAATAAATGTGTTATTTTTGTTATATATGGAAATAGAGTTATAATAAAACTGCTTTCTACTGGTTACTTTCATAAATTTTGGTACTTCTAATAAAATCTTAGATGAGCTTCTGGTGGTCCTCAAATTTTGTTGAATGGTAAAAGAGTTAATGTTCAGTTTAAAGTAGTTCATGCAGCAAAACGCATAAAGCTGGTAAAAATCTAAAACCTGCAAAATGTTAAACAACGGTTTTGAACTATCAAATTTATTTACCCCAAAAATCGTTCTGAGTGCCATTTTTTGAGATACAACAACTGGATCCAACAGTGTTGTAAAAGTGCCGCCCCAGTGAATTAAACCATATCGCAGTGTGGATTCAAACCAGGATAAATACAAAGTTTTTAGATCATCCCTTCTTAAATATTGGCGCATGTAATAAAGGTTTCTATTTATTGCTCTGAGTTTATTGACAAGATAAGTAATATGTTCATCCCATTTCAAATTATAATCAATAATGATGCCTAGATATTTTATTTTATTTACAATCTCTAATTCCTTACACGAACAAAGATAA
Organism: Flexamia atlantica; assembly: GCA_035578135.1. Taxonomy (NCBI): domain Eukaryota; kingdom Metazoa; phylum Arthropoda; class Insecta; order Hemiptera; family Cicadellidae; genus Flexamia; species Flexamia atlantica. Next base: position 83,282,010 of record JAQJVK010000001.1, on the reverse strand, counting down.
TTACAACTGTGTTTGTGACAAAATAGTTTGATTTCATTTTTTTTATTTTGGATTGTAGAATATTTATAAGAAAAAATAATTGATTTCGTTTTGTTTGAATTTATAATCAGTTTATTTGATTTTACCCACTCAGATATGATCTGTAAATCTGAATTTACTGAATTTTCAAGGGCTGTAAAAGTGTCTGCAGATGAAACTAGGGAAATATCATCTGCATATGCTATAATATCCGATCTGAGGTTTTTTTGAAGCAAATCATTTTTTCAAATTCAAATTCTTTTATTCCAATAAAAAGTTCATACAATTACATTACACAATATACATTATAAATAAAATAACTATTATAAGAATAAAATAAACAATAAAAATTATATTGGAACTAGTGCCTACATAGGTTGCCGAACCTGTGCGTAGGCACGAGCCGCTATACTAAAATAGTCTTTACCAATAAAAAACTTGGCTGAAAAAGTGAAAATTGTTAAGAAAATTAATTAGATAGGAAATAAAGTAAATAATTGTTATAAAATTAATATGATTGTTAATAATATTAAGACAGAAAAAAATAAATAACTGGCAATATAAAAACTTCAAATAAACGACGGATCCCGGCTCAGCGATAACCTGTTTTATGTTAAGTTATTGGTTGAGTCAAGTCTATCTGTAACCGGATGTGATGACCGCCTCAATAGCATCCCTTCCTATTTCCTTTAACCAGTTTATAACATGTTTCTTGTAAGTGGTCAGTGTGCAGTTATGATAGTTTTGAAGATATGGTGGAAGATTTCTGAAAAAAATTTGAGAAATGTAATGTGAATTGGTGACTGAAAAAGTTCTGACTAGCTTGTTAACTCGGATTTTACTGCACTGTGAACTTCGAGTAAAGTAACTATGTTCAAAATTAAGAAAAATTTCCTCTGAATGTTTGAAAATGTATATTAGTAAGGTTTTTACATATAACTGCCTCAAGTTTAAAACTCCAAACTCCTCAAATAACATTTCCGTAGAATATCTTCGCCCTCTACCCAAAGCAGCTTTGATAATTGACTTATGAATGATGTTCAAAGGTTCCAATATGGATCGGTAACCTCCTCCCCAAGCGATAATTCCACCCATGAACAAGGATTGACAATAAGCATAGTAACAAAGTTTCAATTCATTTAAATTTAAAACTTCTTGAAGCTGTCTAAAAACAAAAATAAATTTCCTAACTTTACTTTTTAAATAATCTACGTGGGCGGACCAATTCATACTACTATTGAAAACAACTCCTAAATATTTGTAAGAATCGACTTTTTGTATAGCCCCACAGCTACAATTTTCAGACAAAACATTCCCACAAGAATGCAATTTGAGGCTATCAAAGTTTGTATTAAAATTAGACTTCAAGGTAATTGGCATAAATTTAGTTTTCGTAATATTGACAGTTAATACATTTTGATCAAACCATTTTTTAATGAGTGCAAGATCTCGTTGTGCTGAAAGCTTAACCTCTTCCCAATTAGAACCATCAGATAGAATTGCTGTATCATCTGCAAATAAATAAAGCTTACCCTCAATACTAATTTTTGATACATTATTTATGTATATCAAAAATAAAACAGGCCCTAAAGTGCTCCCTTGAACTACCCCATAATCAATTGAGTGTTCCATACTTTCTACTCCACAAACTGTGACAACTTGTTTTCTATTTGATAAATAGCTGGTGAACCAAGATAAGGTGTTATTTCTACAACCTATCACTTCCAACTTGTGCAGTAATTTAGTTCTATCTAAGGAATCAAAGGCCTTAGCCAAATCCAAAAAAGTCAAAAAACAACGTTTATTATTGTTGATTGCTGAATTAATATCTTTATTAATACTAAACAGAGCGTCAGAAATATTTTTATCTGTACGGAATCCATATTGACAATTAGTTAAAATTGAATTATTTTCTAGATAAAAAACCAATTGCTCCTTTACAATTTTCTCAATGACCTTGGAAAAGACGCTAAGAAGAGAAATAGGTCTGAAATTAGCTTTATTGGTAATATCTGCTGATTTATATAATGGAAAAACTTTTGCTGTTTTAAAAGTGTCAGGAAAAATTCCGAAGGTAATACTTAGGTTGATAATGTGTAAAAGGGGTCTTAAAAATAAATCGGTGTTTTCTTTTAGGAGGGATGCAGGAACGCCATCACACCCGGGTGCAGACCCTCCCCGTAGACTGTTAATGTTGCGTAATAAGTCGAGTTCAGTGACAGGAGTCAGTTGAAAAGTGCTGTCAGCAACAAAGTCATTGTCGTTCACTATCTGTGCTCCGCTAGAATCAATTAAAGAAGCAAGGTTGCAAGGAAGCAACCTTGCTTCCTGAAATATCCCTTTTGATATGTTTTTCTATTGGAAATTGATCTTTAGCTACATTACGCCCTGATAATTCATTCAAAACTTTCCAAAATTTACGTGGATTATTATTGCTTTCGTTGAGCTTTTGCCTATAGTAATTTTTTTTCTCTGACTTAATTAAAGAATTTAATCGATTTCTGTATGCTTTAAAATATTTTTTCAAATCAGTATTAAAAGGTTGTTTGATGATTAATTTACTTAATTTGTCCCTTTTTCTAATACATTTTATAATACCTGTAGAAATCCACGGTTTGATGTGATTTAATCTATTATTATTAACAAAGGGTTTAGAAGATTTAATAAGAATATCTTCAATAATAAAATGAAAATTACGTGAACTTTCATTCACATCACAAGTTTTTAGTACCGTCTGCCAGTCTTGTTCCAGTAACAGTGCCCTAAACAACGTTTTGTCTACGTGGGAATTATTGTCAATAATATGAGAAGAATTAGTTTTTGATCCCAGTTCAATCTGTATTGCTGTGAGGAAGTGATCAGTTGTGTAACAATGAACGACTGCGGCGCGCACTTTTTTGTAATTGTTGTGAATGAGGAAGCAGTGGTCTATGCAGGACTCGCTGTCGCTATCACTCGAGTAGGTTTGTCAATACAACAGGAAAACCCGTTCTCTGTAAGTATGTTCAAGTAACGGTCTTCCTGTCTTCCAGTCTTGAGTAAGTTTAAGTTAATGTCACCAATAAAAATATAGGTTGTATTTTTTGTTTTGTTTTCGTAAAAGCTTTCAAGCTCGTCTAAAAATAAATCAATATTACTGTCATGAGTCCTATAAAGTGCGAGTAAGTGGAACCGTCTGCCATCAAAAGTCCAGTTCAAGGTCAAACAGTGAACGTCGCCTAGCGCCAGCTCCCGAGACTCGGCTGACAGTGATTTGTTTACATAAATTACAGTTCCGTCATTTCGGTTTCTCTTTTGCTTGGTTGCTTTTGATTTACGTAGATGACAAACATTAAAGGACCTAACACCCCACCCTGTGGAACGCCAAGGTTGTTAACCTTTACAGTACTCAACACATGATCAATTTTTACAACTTGTTCCCTGTCTGTCAAAAAAGAATTTAGCCAACTATACGCGCTGCCTGTGATCCCATAATGTTTCAATTTATGTAACAAAATCTGCCTATCAACTACATCAAACGCTTTACTAAAATCAATATAAACTGCCATAGTGGGCTTTACCTGATCTAAATTTCTAACAATACTTCTAACATGGTTATCTAAAGCATTATCAGTACATTTGCCCTTCAAAAACCCGAACTGTTTTGGCGAAAAAAGGAAATTGTCATTAAAATACTTAACTAACTGAATCTGTACACATGTCTCAAATATTTTACTGATAACATTTAACAAACAGATTGGCCTATAGTTGTTCATAATTTTTTTATCATTACTTTTATATACAGGAACAATGCAAGCCATTTTTAGTTTCTGGGGAAATGTACCAGTTTTTACAGACAAATTAAATATATAAGTAATAGGATTGGCTAGATAATTTAAATTTGTCTTTATAGTTTCCATATTTATACCATCAACTCCAGTGCTTTTTTTGTTGGCCATACTAGAAATAATTTTTACCATTTCATGCACTGTTACTTCACTTAAATTAAACTTACAATTACAAGTATTCATTCTAGGCAGAGGAATAAGATCTAGACCAAACTCACATACAACTAATTCATTTAAGCTATCCACAAAAAAATCATTAAATGAATTGGCAATGAATTGTTCATTTCCCGCCACTTCGTATGTGGCGCCATTGATAACAAAAGAGTCGGGCCGCTGACGCTCAGTGCGTACAACAGACCTCACGACCTGCCAGTACCGCCGGCTGTCACCGCGCGCCGCCTCTATTTTGTTAGCATAATAGTTAAACTTAGCTTGCCTTAGCATATACGTAACTTCCCTGGATAAACACCTATAACGAGTTATGAGATATAAACTATTTGGATATTTCTTCGTCAGTTTGAATAGTTTGTTTTTTTCATTGACTTTTTTTACAACATTATCTGTAATCCATGGGGACCTACGTTTGTTTTTACTTCTAAGAACCTTAATGTAAGTTGCTTGACTCATAGACAAATTGTACAATTTATAGAAAGTGTCTAATGCAGCATCAACTGAATTCTGTAAATGAATAGAATCCCATTTTTGTTGAGATATTCTACGACTTAAAATATTGTAATACACTGCACTAACAAATTTTGAAGAAACATTTGATGCAATCACATATTCAAAAGACACGATATTGGCATAGTGATCCGAAATACAAAGTTTTTCTACGACTGAATGTATTTTTACTTGTGTTTTATTTTTTACTAGCACATGGTCAATACAACTTATTGAATTTCCTACTTCTCTGGTAGGTTCATTTACGTAATTTTTAAACCCATAACTAGCAATCAATGACTTGTAATCTGATTCTTCGCAACTTTTTTCTAATGTGTTAATATTAAAATCCCCTATTAAAACACAGAAATTACCACTATTTTTTAATATTTTTTCAAGGTCATCTTTAAAATTCCTAAAGCTATATTTACTGGACTCATTGTAAATACAATACAGGTTTAGCGGGACAGGCAATTTATTACAAAACAGATTTTTGAAAACTATCTTAATTACTTCTGCATGGGAAAACTGAAAACATTCGTAACTGAACAAAATGTCATTTTGAACGTAGGCGATTACTCCGCCAGATGAGTTGGTAGGACGAGATTGGAGAATCAGCTGATAGCCGGGGATAGGGAAGTGAGCCGCCTCGTCATCGGCGATCCATACCTCTGACAGTACGACCAGCTGATACGGAACGCCGCTGCCGGCGCTAGTAGTTGTGGATTGGAGATAGCAGAGCACAATGCAGTGTTTCCACTTTGAGGGGAAATTTCCCTTTTGAGGGGAAATTGACCCTTGGAGGGGAAAGAAAAGGGGAAACACTATTTAAGGGGAAAAAGGGGGAAACACTAGTGAGGGGGAAAATAGGGGAAACTGGAATTTACAATTATTCATTTTGTAATAAAAAAGGAAAAAATAAAACACAAAGTTTGTAAAATTGGAGTATATTAAAAATTAAAATTAGATTAACAATTCAAGTAAAATACAGTTCGCGCATTATATCTCCGGCTATGATTGAGTCAGACCGCTGCTTGTCAAATGTTGTGTTTACCAATATCATGTTAAAAATATCATATGACACGGTTAGTAACATAGTGGTCATAGCCGGAGATGTAATGCGCGAACTGTACAAATAAAAGAAACTTGATTAATCCTATAGTACAATGGTTAATTTTTATTAAAGTGGAACTTTAAACCCTCGAAAGCTGTAACTTGAATAATTACTATAGTTTTTAGTTGGCATCAATCTAAGTTTTTTTTAGTCTGTGGCAGTAGCACTTACACACAAATTCTTCAACTGCAACTGCGGTAGGTGAATTGAATTTTTTCATTATCTCTACTGCAGTTTTCTTTGTTCTTTTATCAGTTTAATGTTTTTTTTTAGATTACTTACTAAACAACCTTTCAAAATCTGCATTAGATAAAGGCAAAGAAAAGAAATAATTGTCAAAAGTAGGTAAATGCACAAAATTTGGTTGCTCCTTAACAGTTCCGGTTTTCATAGATAGGCTACAGCTTGGAGGTAATTAATATTAGATTGTACATAGTTGCCTATTACTTGCTGCAAGGCGAGGGGAAATTGCAGGGAAAATTATTTCAAACTGAGGGGAAAAGAGGGGAAATTTTACTTTCCGGAGGGAAAGTTGATTGGGCCAAAGTGGAAACACTGGTTCATTGTAGTGTTTGCGTATGCTTCTTATATTGACGTGGAACACTCGCAACTGCTTGGAGTCGCCGTCCATGTCGAGGCTACATGTCTCATCCCGATATATCGCCCACTGTCTTACAACTTGTCCAAGTCAGCTAGACATGAAATGCGCACAGCTTGCGCGTCCTGATTCTTTCGCATGAATATTTTGGAGTTTGATACCCACAAATAATTATACGATTTTTTTTGCTTTACGATTTTTGCTTCATAAAATAGTTTTTTGTAGAACGGGGTGAGATGTTCATTAACGTAAACATTCGCGGCCGGGACACCGTCAACCAGCTTATCACATGTCAACTTACGCGCACGCGCTTTTTTTATGACAGCATCACGTTTCTGACGATTTGAAAACTGCACTACAATAGGTCTAGGCTTTTTATTGTCCTTCGCTGGTATTCTATGAGCAGCTTGAATGTCCGTGTTTATCACTATGGTTTCATCAATAGCAACAGCAAGCTTATTAATGAGTGCAAGAACATTTTCACCTTGAATTTCCGGTACACCTTCTATTAGTATATTGTGGTTTCGACCGTACTGACTTAATTCTTCCAATTGCATCTTAACAGTTGTAAGTTCCCTCTGAAGTTCAGTATTTTTTAATTTTAACTCATTGTGATTTTTCTCAATTTCACTCATACGCCTTGTTTAGGCCTTTGTTTAATTATTAGGTGAGATCTATAAATTTCAATTGAAAAGGTCAATCTGATTTAAAAAAGGGATTTTGAAGCCATACAATTTATGCTAACTGTAGGTGAGTTTCTCACAATTAGAAATAATATTAAAATGCGCAATTTGCGTGGGGCCCCTGGTGATTGTTAATACCGATGTTGACGGAGTCTGATTGGACATTGTCAATGATATTTTTGAAGAGCTGCATAACGAACGTTTTAATTTTAGGGATGAATGGTTTGATAAAATCTAGTAGAATATTCGATAAAAATAAAATATTCGATGCTTGAGGTAACGCAAAAAAATTCTGGTTAATTTTAAATGAGGTCGCGAATCGCCCTAGCTGTAGGGAAAGTTTTCCAATTGAAAAGTTCACTAGTACGGCAGACCCTGTCACCCCTGCCACGATAACCAGTGTGGGAAACAAATTAAATGAATATTTTTCTAATGTAGGGGCCGAATTGGCTGCTGCTGTTACTGCCGTCGGTCCTCTGGAGGTGGACGACGCCGCCCACGCCTCGGACGCAATGTTCACGCTGCGCCCTGTCACCCGCGAACAGTTAGGGTGGTCAACAGCCTCCGCGGAGGCTCTGCTCCGGGCATAGATGGGTTCAGCGCTATGTTTGACAAAAAAACATTTCAGTCTTGCTAGCCCCCGTGCCTCACATTGTTAACAGAAGTATTTCATCCGGAAAATTCCCTGACGCTTTTAAAGTCGCCAAAGTCATTCCAATTTTCAAATCAGGCGTTAAAAATTTGATATCCAACTGTAGACCTATATCTTTGTTAAGTGTTTTTTCCAAAATTATTGAAAAATGCGTAAAAATTCAATTATTGAAATGTTTGGAAAATAACGAATTAATTGTGTCAAATCAATACGGATTCAGAAATAGCAAAAATACATCTGACGCTCTCTTTGACACTACCAGGTGTGTAAATTCATGTTTAGGAGAGGGTAATAAAGTTTTAATTACTTTTCTGGACTTAGCTAAGGCTTTCGATACAATCGATCGCAGAAGGCTTGTCCAGAAACCTTGACAATATATAGAATATTCTGGAGTAACAGGCATCTCTTTACAATGGTTTACTAGCTATTTACAATCCCGATCTCAAGTTGTCACAATTTGTAATGACTCAAGTGAAATCAGGAATGTCGATTATGGAGTGGTGCTGGGCAGCACACTCGGATCTTTGCTTTTCCTTGTGTACATAAACAACATCACCAAGGTCCATGTGCAAGGGAAACTGTTTCTGTTCGCGGATGACACGGCGTTAGTGTCCTCCGGGAGAAACTGGGACGAGGCTTTTGCCCAGGCGTCGCTGGACCTCCTGAGGTTGAAGCGGTGGTTTGATCAAAATACATTGACGGTCAATATTTCAAAAACAAAGTACCTTCCCTTCAGCGACAGCGGCCCTGGAGAGAGACTTTAAGAATCCATTCCTGCGGGGACCACGGCTCGGCGACCTGCAGCTGCGGGGATATTGGACGTGTGGAGGAACATAAATATTTAGGAGTATTGATCGATCGCAGGCTGAGTTGGGCTCCACACGTCTGTTATATCAAAGGAAAAATTAGGAGGTTATTTTACGCTTTCTCGCAGCTAAGTGAGGTGCTGACCGTGGAACACTGCAGGATGGCTTACTATGCCTACGTCCAGGCAATCCTTCAGTACGGTGTCCTGGCGTGGGGCGGTGCGAGTCAAAGTGTCCTGGAGCCTATAGCCGTAGCTCAACGTTCAATCATAAAAATAATTCTCAAGAAACCTCTTAAATATTCAACATTCAATCTTCTTAATGAGTTTAAAGTCCTTAATATCCGGCAAATCTTTCTTAAAACGTTAATAATTTTCATTAAAAATAACAAAACTTCCATTTTTAAAACTTCAGAACATAAGTATCAGACAAGGAATAGATTAAATTTTGGTTTCTATTTCCCTAAATTACATCAATCGATAGGATACACGAACCCATTTTATTTGGCCCACATTGTTTATCGGAACATTCCACAGACTGTTAAATTAGCGGAGGATGGCAGTAACGTTAAATTTAAGAAGCTTATCGTAAACTGGCTTTTGGAGATCGGACCCGAGGCGGCGGAGCAGCTTGTCCAGTCGGTTTACAACTAGTCCCGTCACAGTGAGGAAAGTGAAATTTATTTGACCCTAAATAACTTAGTTTTTTTTGTATGGCTGTGTGTAAGTAGTGGGCAAGTGGCGTTTCTGGCCCAATCAAACTTTGACAGCCAGTCAATTTTTTGACAGCTACTTCCGGTCACGTGACCGGAAGTGACGTCATCAGCTGTGACGTAGCTGTGACGTGTTGTTGGTGGGTATTTAAAGTTTAAATGCCCTGCTGTGCTGGGTATTTAAATTTTAAATGGCCGGAAGTGTGTCAAGGTCGTTTGGGGATGTTTTTAAAAAAGATCTTGCATTTTCGGAAAATCCGAAAATGCAAGATATTTTCTTTTTTTATTTATTTGTTTTTTTTTACAAAAGTATTATTTTACAAGTTAGTAAAGTTTGCTCCCAAATTTGAAAAGTAAGTTGTTGTCGGTGCTGAAAGTTCTTGTTTATTTTCATTCTTCTTGTTGTTGTAAGTTGGCAAAAACACATTTTTTTCGTTTTGATTGTTTGTTGCATAAAGTTCTAAAGATAAACCAAACCCAGTGGTTATAAGTTGTTTTAGTTCTTCACTAAAAATTTCCAAATCCTTGTAGGTTGTAAGATTGATAGTGTTGTAGTGAATCCCGCGAATGTTGAGAGACATGACTAGAGTTGTTTACTCGACGAGAGGTGTAGCAGGAATGACTATTGCAAAGCCGGTGCTGCAGGTACCTCCGATGGTAGTGGGGGTAGTGGTGGGGGTAATGGCAGGTGTTTGTTTAATCACTTTGAATTTAATCGTTGCCACAATAGACCGAGTCGATGTTGCAATTCTTCTAGTTTATCCAACCGGTTCTTTTGATATGTTTTGCAACTACATTTACAATAGCTGAAAGAATTACATTTTGTACAAGCTTTTCCGTCAACTTGATCTTCAGGTATTCTAAAACATTTTTCTTTGCAACAATAAGTTATAAGTGTTAGATTATTTCTTTTGGATGACATGTTGGTTGTAGCTTGTCTTAAACAGAACTGAGCCTCTCAACGTTAAAGTTTCGTATTTATGTAAAGTATTCGAATAAAACTATCGAATAAAATAATCGAATAATACTATCGATTAAAAGTTCAAGGTCATCCGTTTGAGGTTTTAAAAAAATACAACATATCAGTATATAAAAACATATACTGATATGTTGTTTTTTATCTTTTTATTTAAAACATTTTTTTTACAATGTTATTTTTGTGCGATGTGCAGAGTTAGTTCCGTAGAGTTGTTTCCGCTCATTCCGTGTGACACCAAATATAATGATCCTGGTTGAATTTCCCGCAGATCTTCATTTTGCAGCAACTGGACGAATCGTTTTGGAAGATATACTTGAAACTTTGGTTCATCACCCGGTGTATATGGTGCATCGGATAAAGATGCGACGACTGCGTCTCCATGCGTTGTATCAATTTTCTTCATTTCATGAACAATATAATGTTTCTGTTCTTTTAATTCTGAACATTTCTTGATAATTAGAGTATTTGATTTTGAATGCAAGTTGAATTGTTCAACTAAACATTGGAGAAACTGTTGTGATGCCATCCTTCACAGGAGATGTTGTCTGTTCGGAGTATGGAGTTAGACTGATACTCGGGGTGTGTTGCCTCTTCGTTTATATAACCTTCGGAACCCCCACTACATTCTTCCGTTTGTTGTTGTAAGTAAGCAGCCAAGTGATACGCGTTTTGTAATGCGCATTGAGATTGGTTGTGTTTCGGATTTATTGTAGAAACACAAATATTTCTAGCATCAAAGTGAAATGTTTTGTCCACTTTTATGTTTAAAACTTCTTTGTGTGTGTACTGTCGTATCCAATTCTTTTTTTCCAATCCTCTGGTATATATGTGTGTAAATTGTTTGCAAAAATGAAACATAATTTTGTGTACATTGTTGTACGGTAGGAAACCTTCATACCAATGGATATGATGAAAATTATTTGTTAGCCATCTGTTTGTTATTTTAGCTTTTGACTTTAGTTCATGGACAGAACACGGTGCTTCAAATAAAAACGGGTATGCTACTTGTGTAAGCAAATCCAAAATTACCAATTCTTTTATGATAAATCTATCATCGTTTCCGCGAAATGCTTGAAATTCAATTACACAAGGTTTTGCTGCCATTTCTTCATCCTGTCTGCTCATCATGGTGTCTGCTGATCAACTGTTTTCCACACCACGGTAGGTTAGATATATATAAACCAGGCCGTACAGTTGTAGGCGCGTTGGTGTATGTTTAACGTGGGCACCATCCCCAGTAGGCCTACCCCACGGTTTATTCTTTTGTTAAATTACATTGTAGTTTTAACCTAGCAAAGTTTCTTCTTCTGTATTATTGTTGTTGTTGGTTTCTTCTTCTGTAGCCTCCGTTGCAACTTCAGTAAAAGGTTCAAAGTTTCTTAACTGCCTCCACATTTCCACTTCGTGAGGTATTCTATTAAAGATGGATGTATCTATTGGTCCGTATTGTAAAGTGCTTTCTGGTTGTTTTTCGCATGCATCTACCAGATATTCCTTAATAACAGAGCTTGAAAATACTAATTGTTTCATATACCTGGTAATAGGTGATGTTGCATAGTTTAAAATGTAAAATTCTTCACGTGTTAGAAGAATTTTATTTTCAAATTGTGTCGAGTCTCTAATTCTTACTTGTTGTTGACCACGATGTTTAATAATGTCAATTTCATTGTCACAATCCAAAAGTCGAATGTTAGTTTTTCTTCCAAAGAAACTGTTGGCTAAATAACATTCAATAAGATGTAGATGTTTTAAAAAGGAATCCCAAGCATTTTCTGAAAATAAAACCATCTTTGTTCCATGGCTTAGGATTACTGCGGGAGAGTAGTCTAATGATTTTACCAATCCTATCGACACACTTTTACTCATGCAAGATGAAATAGGATAAAAGATGCGAAGGAAAACTTCAGTTAAAATGTTTGGGGGAATATTTTCTTCAAGTTTTCTTTTCTTTCTTACGTTTGTTTTATTATTTTCCAACTTTTTATTTTGTTTTCCAAACTTTAAAAAGTCATCAATTTCCTTTACAATATTTTCTTCAAAATGTTTATCATCATTTTCCAATAAAGGTGCTGTTTCGGAAACGTCTTGTTCAACTGATAAAGAACTCATTTTGTTTATAATGCTGTAGACGATGTTACCCATACAACTGTAGACAGTAAACTAAACAATTTTCGTTCCCGCTCCTGCTTTTATAACCGAGTGGTGGGGGTATTTTTTTTCCTTTTCATTTTACAAAACTGCTTTTACAATTCCTGTTAAAGGTGTATATGTAACAATTTTGTCATGTAAAATTAAACAATAAGCAGATGTATCTTTGCGTACATTTTGTTCAAATTCCATTTCTATTTTTATATCTACACTGGAAGATTTTACAGATTCGTTTTGTTTTGAACAATCAACTACAACAATCGGATAGTTAGATTTAAATTGGTTTGGCGTTAATAAAGGTGTGTTTGTTTTTCCATAATATGAATTTTGGAATCTTGCGTACATATCGTACAAAACGCTAAACCTGTCTTTTGTAAAGTTTATGTTGAAGTTGTCGTATGGAAAGAATTGAGAGTTTAGAAACACCTTAAAATTTGTAAGTTTGCAATGATCAAATTCACCAGCAAGTTTAGTTATTTCATTTCTTCTTTTTGTTTGTAATCCAAATATTACATATCTTGCCTTTTCCAAATGAGTAGAAGTTTTTACAGTCCATGTATGACGTTGTGTTTCCGGTAAAACCGGATATTCATGAAACTCCCAACTTCTGAATGGTATTACGATATCACGATCTGATTTTAAAGTTCTTAATAATGAAATTCTATTCTGATCGTTTAACCGTACATGCGGTACTCTCCAAACAATCTTGTCTAATTGCATTTTCCATTCTAAAGTAGCTTCCGTTGTTCCATCAGGCGCCATAATAATATCTTTGTCGTTTGATGATCTTAACAAAACTAATTCTTGTTTTACGTTTATTATTATTTTTCGGTAATCTTCGGCAAAGCCTAAAAGTAATCTTAAAGGAATGTAAAAGTCAAAATTGCCTGAACTGTTTGGAGTGATTATATTGGAATCGGGCGCTACCCATCCTGTGGCGGCTAGCATATTTTTTTCACTCGGTGTTAAAGATTCTAATCCTTTTAATGTACTTGTAATTCCCACCTTTTTTGTTGAATCTACTGTAACTCCGGAAATTTCATATCTTATTTCATCAAACAAATATGCCATGGGGTTATTTATGAACGGAACAGTACTTGCAGTGCTTCCATCTCTTTTTGTTACTCTTCCTTCGATATACAAATAACTTTCACATGGAAGTGTATAAATATCCTGTTGTTGTATGGGAATTCTAATTTCATCATTATTATTTAATTTTGATGAAGCGTAAGGGTTGTGCGTATGATATTCCTTTTCCCATAAGGTTTCGTCGAATGTCGGACCCTGCGCTATATCCAATATTTCCATTATTAATAAGTTTTAATCCAATTTCTTCTAGAAAACGAATGTTATCACTTGTAATCCTTCTATAGCTGAAGTGCTACTGACTTGTTTACCAGTCAGCTCTTTCTTTTTAAATGATAACCCCATTGTTATACGGTTGATTTTATATGTATTCGTATAGTTATAGGTTCGTCTCTAAAATCAATATGATTTCCGTCTTGATCTAGTATGTTCACCACAATGTCTGAAATAAAACTGGTGTTTAACGGTAGGTACACCAAGTTTTGTGGCTTTTCCACAATTTTAAAACCCGGAGCGACCGTTGGATAAAATGTGTGCAATATATGAGTATTTTCACCATCTCTATAAGAACCATGTATAATATTACATGTAACATCTATACTGTTAACTTTCATTATTGTCACAGTTCTAGCACCTGAATGGTTAATATTAGGTTCTAAAATTTTTGTTGTTTTAGGAAATCCTAATAAACTACCAATTGAATGTTCTTTGCTAAAATCTATATAATATTTAGATTTAATTTCAGCTTTCATAGTATTGTTATTTCCTTTTATTGTTATATTATCTTTTCCCATATGATTTTGTATCGCTTCATTTATATCATCAATTTCATATGCTCCAGTGGGTAAACTAAATACTTGTATATCTGAATATTTGTTTGTATTTTTATCTTTTGTTTTGTAATAATGTATTTTGTCATTAACATTTTCAGTAACGTTGGGAATAGAATTATAAGTTGTTATATCTAATTGGAGATGATGGAATTGAGCTTTTTGAATCATTTGATATAGATGAAGAATCAACAGACTTGGAGAATATAATATCAAAATACGACTCATATTTTAGAAAGAAGTCAAATATAATATATGAAAGGTTTATCTTTAACAATCTGAATCAAGAAAAAGAGGAAACCTTTAGTGAATTCCTAACCAAGGTCTCTAACCAAGCAAATAAATGCTCATATGGCAGTATGAAGGATAGCTTACTACGAGACAGACTGGTATGCGGCATTAACCAAGACAGTACTCGCCAAAAACTATTTCATGAAGAAAACTTAACACTCGAAAAGACAATAAACATTTGTAAGTCTTCTGAAGAAATACAAATTCAGCTATCAACAATGGCTGAGAAGAAATACAACAATGTTTATGACATTCAAAGTAAACAGTACACAATTTCAGGCGAAAAACGTGATGAGAGCACATCAAACAAGAAGCTAGAAGAAAACACCTTCACTTGCAGACGCTGTGGATATCGCCATGGCCCTCGAGCTTGTCCTGCTTATCAAAAGAAAAGCTCGAAATGCGGTATCACTGGTCACTTCTCTAAAGTTTGCCGCTCAAAACCAAACAATCAGATAAAGTCATTAAAAGCTGAGGACTTGGATATAGATGGTAAGGTAGATGCGATTCAGCACTCAGACCAGGTAACTTTAATTAATTCCTTATCTAATGAACAAAGCACTGTTGATTGGACTGAAATCTTATTATTACCCAATAGTCAAAAGGTTTCTTTCAAATTAGACACTGGAGCTCAGTGTAATGTAATAAGTAAAAGTGTAGCATTAAAAAGTAATTTAGAGATTGAAAATTCTAGAATAAAACATTTGATTTCATACACAAATAACAAACTCTCAGTGCTAGGAGAATGTACCGCTATTGTAGAGACTGCTAACAAAAAGCGACAAAAAGTCACTTTTATAGTTGTTAATGGACATTATCCAGCCATTTTAGGACGTGATTCATGTCAAACATTGGGATTTGTCAAAAGAGTGCATGAATTACAGACTAGCAATTTTGATGAAAATATATTTAATGGGATAGGTTGCTTAAAGGATTATGAGTATGACATTGATATAGTTGACAATCCCTCACTTAAAATCTATCCAGCTAGGCGTGTTCCTTTTGCATTACGAGAAAATGTTAAACATGAGCTTGACTCTATGGTCAAATTAGGTGTTATCAAACCTGTAACTGAACCAACTCCTGTCGTATCACCTATGGTTGTTGTACGCCAGAAAGATAAAGTACGAATCTGCTTAGATCCAACTGATTTGAACAAAAATATTAAACGTCGCCATCACCCACTTCAAACTTTAGAAGAAATAGCTGCTAGGTTAAACGGTTCAAAATTTTTTACCCTCTTAGACTGTAGAAAAGGATTTTGGCAAATAAAAGTCACTGAACGTACCTCTAGGTATTTAACGTTTTCCACACCTTGGGGACGGTACTCCTACTTAAGAATGCCATTTGGCATAGCCTCAGCTCCTGAGATCTTTCAAGAACGTATGTGCTCAATTTTATCAGGTTTAGAAGGGGTTGAAGTTTCAATGGATGACATTCTCATCCATGGATCTACTATGGAAATACTAGAAGAGAGATCTTCCAAAGTTTTAGCTGCTCTCAATGCAGCAGGTCTAAAACTCAACAAAGAGAAATGTGTTTTCAGAGCAAAAGAAATCAAATTCTTGGGGCATATAATTACTGGAAATGGCCTTCTTCCTGATCCCAGTAAGATTGAAGCAATAAATAATCTAAAAGAACCCTCAAATGTAACTGAGCTACAAAGATATCTGGGTATGGTAACTTATTTAGGTAAATTCATTCCAAACTTTTCAAAATTGACTGAGCCTTTACGAAAACTGTTGAACAAAGGAATAGCTTGGGTTTGGGATTTCGATCAACAGACAGCGTTCACAAAACTAAAAGAAGCTCTAGCATCACCCCCTGTGCTGCGCTATTTTGACCCAAAAATTCCCATAACATTATCGGTTGATGCTAGCTCGCATTCAGTCGCGTCTGTACTTCTACAGGAAAATCGCCCTGTAGCATATTCCTCTAAATCTCTTACCAAAACACAACAAGGTTACAGCCAGTTGGAAAAAGAAGCTTTAGCAATTTCTGTAGCTTGTAAAAAGTTTCATGAATATGTATGGGGTTCACGTGGTCTGGTAGTTGAAACTGACCATAAGCCCTTAGAATCAATCTTCAAAAAACCGTTACACGATACTCCTCCTAGGGTTAGGCGTATAGTTATGGAGATAATACCCTACAATCCGCATATTGTTTATAAGAAAGGAACAGAACTATACATTGCAGACACCTTGAGCAGAGACTGCATAAACAATGCATCAAACGAAGAAGAGCTTGCCTTTTATGTAGATCTTGTAATTTCCATGCCAAAGGAAAGACTTGTAGAGGCCCAACGTCTCACAGAAGAAGAAGCTGAGCTTTCAAAACTCAAGGGAGTTATTTTAAAGGGTTGGCCTAAAGAAAAATCTGACTTGGCAGAAGAGCTACACAAGTACTGGAATTATCGAGGAGAATTAGCGGTTCATGAAAATATCATTTTTAAAGGGGAAAGAATTTTGATGCCCTTGAATCTTCGTCCGCTAACGCTAAAACAGATACACCTAGGACACAGAGGTATACAAGATTCGCTCAACTTTGCTCGTGAATACGTCTTTTGGCCAAACATGACAAACGAGATCAAAAATTATATTTTGAATTGTAAAATATGTTCTAGGCTTCAAAAAGACAAGCCTGAAGAAGAACTATTGCAGCAAGAAGTACCAACTAGACCGTGGATGGAAGTGGGAACTGACATTTTTCAACTATCAGGAAAAGATTATCTTGTAGTTGCAGATTCCTACTCTGGATTTTTTGATTTTGTGGAACTAAAATCGGCTACATCTTCAAATGTGATTATTGAACTAAAAAAATGGTTCTCAGTGCATGGAATTCCAGAAACGTTGTTGTCTGATGGAGGTACTCAGTTTAACTCTTTCGAGTTCAAAAAATTTGAAAAAGATTGGCAGTTTAATCAAAGAGTTTCCAGTCCTTTATTCGCAAGATCTAATGGCTTAGCCGAACGGTACGTGCAGGAAGCTAAACTGATTTTAAAGAAGTGTCTAGAAGAAAAGGCTGATATACACCTTGCATTACTTCACCAAAGGAACATTCCCCGAAAAAATATTGGTTCCCCAGCTCAGAGACTTATGGGTCGCAGAACAAGGACACTGCTTCCAAGCACTGATAAAATTTTACAGCCTGAAATAGTGCAAAATGTTCACACTAAACTTCAGAGTATGCGCGATAACTCAAGAAAATACAGCAACAGAACAAAGAGGAACGGACCTGAATTTGAAGAAGGCGAGAGGGTATTGTACAGAAAAGAACACAGAGACTGGCAACCAGCGATAATACTGCATAAAGGTCCCGAGCCACGATCATACCTTATTGAAACACCAGATGGTGGTATATACCGAAGAAACTCTTGGTTTATAAAGAAGTTATTTGATAATAAGAAAGAAATTAATAATGAAGGAAAGGAAGAAGCTAGTCAAGCAATGCATAGTTCTAAGACGTTTTCACCTAGAAAATCATCAAGAAACGTTAAAACCCCCGATAGACTTAACTTATAGGAAAGGGGAGATGTGGCATATGACTATATAGCCATATGATTGTATTTATTATTGTTTGATGTAAACAAAAAATATATTTTTGATTGTATAAATAAAATATAGTTCAACTTATAAAGATTATTTTAATTTAACTTATGAAAAGGAAACAAGTGGGTAAACTAAATACTTGTATATCTGAATATTTGTTTGTATTTTTATCTTTTGTTTTGTAATAATGTATTTTGTCATTAACATTTCCAGTAACGTTGGGAATAGAATTATAAGTTGTTATATCTAATAATGCGGCTTCCCATAATTTATCTTTTTCCAAACGTAACGCAGGGAAAAGAACACTTCGCAAAGTAGATGAAGTTCCAGTTAATGATACTGTATAGGAAGACATCTTAAAGTTGACTAACGCTTTTTGTTAAAAAATCTAAACATAAATGTCCACAGATTACCGTATCATCAGGTTGCTCTCTTTTATAATTGTATAGTACATTTTTAGCTGTTTTAAAGTAATATTGTAGTTCTTTTGGTGGTGGGAGATTACCAAAACTATCAAAGTAGTAAATAGTTGATCCTAGTTTCTTATAACATACCCAATGAGTGCCTGATCCTTTACTATTATCTAAATTTACTATTCCGGTTTCATTTTTCCATATTTTAACAGGTAATGCATCTTTCATAAACACTCCTCTAAAAAATGGAATTTTTAAACAAGAAACATAAGTAATTAATTCTTTATCTGTTAATTCTTTATTTGGAATTAGTAATTGTTTTTTCTGTTTAATACACACGATACGGTCTTAGGTATAATCCTCCTCCTTTTTATTTCTTGTTTCTTTGTTTCTTTTTATTTTTACCTGCGGTGGATCGTCGTTTTCTTCTTATATTTCCTCCACGTTTCTTTGCAGGTTTTCTTCTCCTTTTTCCACCTCCTTTCTTCTTTCCACCTCCAAACATCGTTTTACCCTTCATTGCTGCTGATACCGCTAAAGCTGCTGCTTTTTCACCGATACTAGCGTCACTGGATGTTACTCTTTGCCAAGCTTTTTCAGCAAGTGCTCTATCCGCTATAGATCTATTTTTAGTATCTGCAAACTTTGAATATGCTATATCGTGTTGTTTGCAGGCTTGATCAAGTTTATTTATTCCAAGATCTCCTCTAGCAAGTCTTTTTTCAATTTTGTTCCAGGACCACAATATTGATAACCTCCTGGTAAATGTAGTTCTACAGGTAATAAATCGATAGCTTTATTAACTATAGCTCCAACCGGCTTAGTAATAAGAGAAAGTGCTGTTGATGCTATTCCTCTTCCTCTCTTTATAACGTGTCGATTATGACTGATGCGTTGAACTTTCAACATGGTCTTTTATAGTGAAAGGAAATGTCGATACTTGTTTATTTTATAAATGCTTTATAATGAATGATGCACTTATCCTTTGACATTGTTTATTTATAAGTATGTTTGTTTATGGGTAAATAATTTTTTTCCAGTTTTGTGGAAGGATTGTATCTTCTTCATCATCATCATCTTTAGAAGTTCTTAAAGTATCAGTTTCCTTATTTAAAAAATATTTTTCCATAACATTCTTTTTAACCCAATTTAATTTTTGATCAGATTTTATGGGCTTTATTGTGTTATAAATATCATATAATACTACACTTAAGAGTCTTACAATGTAATTTACATTAACAGCATCAGTAAAATTAATAGGGTCTTTTAAGCTAGTCAATCGCAAGTCTTCACAAAAAAAAGACTGCTTATTTAAATCTTTTCTTAGAAAAAGATTATAGTATATGTGTCCCTTCTCATGCATTTGTGCTACTGTAACTACATCATTGTCTCTTATTCCTTCTGCAACATTGACTAGTGGTTTCCCTTTGCAATCAAAGCCTTGTTGACCAGTTCTTGATGAAATTTCTTTTAATGCAGGAACTTGTCCAACTGTTGCTACATCAGTTTCATCCAACCCTTTTTTAACATTAGTAATTATTTTTGCATCCGCATTCCATTTGTTATCTTTTAATTTCATTATTTGACTTATTGTAGCTGCATGTGATTTTGCAGTTCCTTCCTTAACGTTAGTTAACACTTTATTTTTGCAATCAATTGTATTAATATCATGCGTAATACAATGATCTATAAGATATTGAAGGTTTACAGCATCTTTCATATCTTTAGGGTCTCCAATATCATGTATTACAAAGTTGTAAAAGGAAAATTTATCTGTTTTTTCAGGGATGACTGAATGTAAATACTTTTTTGTAACTGAATCTTGATCATTAATAGGATCTGCTATATTGGCTATTCTAAGATCTTTTGCATCGTATACTTTATTATTACTCCTAGGATCATATCGTAAGGTTTGGTTTATGTACCACATTAAATATTCTTTATTTACCGAATCATTCTTATCTATTGGTTTTGGAAGATTTACAATTCTATAAAAATTAGCGTTATACACTTCATTTTGAAGCTTTAAGCTAGGTAATGTTTCACTTCTTAAAGTTTTAAAATTTACCGCATCATTATCATCTTTTGGATCATTTACAAACTTTAACCGTTTGTTATTTATATCATAATCTCCATCGGATGTTAGTGGTAAACCACCTCTTTTTCCATAAGATCCTGATTTGCTTCCAGTTTCGGAATACCGTCCAAACTTATCCACACTCATGGTTATACTGAATATTTAATCAGTTATACTTGTATTATATATACTCATATTTTTTTATGCAATTACTCCTCGATTTCGCAGTTCGCCGACCAAAGCTACCCATTCATTTTCTAAACCACTATGTCCGGCTTGTTTAGCTTCATATATCAACTTCATTCTGTCAACCAATTTGTTAATATCGTTGTAGTATATTATATTAGTATCATACAAGTTTTTTAATAATCCTTTTCCTGATAAACTTGATTGATTTGTTTTTCTTCTTTTATGTAAAATATTTATTTCAGCAGAAGATAATGATTTTCTTTTTATGGGTTCCCTTCTTTTTGGTGGGAAAAGTTTAGCAATAATAGTTTTATATTTTTCTGATGCATTTCTATGAACATTGAAATTTTTAGAATAATTTTTCTTATGCGCATTTGTATCCTCCAATATTTGTTTAAAAATGTTTAAATCCTTTTTAGTATATTTATTAGGTTTCGGCTTAAAAATAAGTTCAAACAATCCTTTTGTACCCTTGTATTGTTTATTATTTATAATAATATTGTCATGTTCGTCTACATCAAGTTTGCTATCTCCAATCATTAGCCCATTTTCTTCTATTCTAGCACCAAAAGTATGATATTTTCGAGTTGGTTGTGCAGAATGTAACATTTTTAATACAAATTGTCTTGCAAGCGGCCCTTTATACGCAATATCCGAGCCCAATTTGCTCAAGTTGGATGGATTAATAGGCTCTTCTTCTTCTTGTTGTTCTTCGCTTGTAGAAAGACCTTCTTTTTCTGTTAAAACATCCGTTTCTTCACCTAGTTCGCTTTCTTCTTCAGTTGTTTCTCCTTGTTGTGTAAAACTTGTATCACTTTCATATTCTTCTTTTTGTTCAAATTTTGAAATGGGTAAAATAGCATCTCCGGAAGAATTAAATGTTGAATGTTTAACATTTTGTCCTAATTGTTTTAATGGCTCAGTAATAGGTTTAAATGTTGATTCCAGAAATTTCTCTCTTTCACTTATTCCTAATCTTAACGCTCTGTTTTTATGTCTCATAGAATCACTAAGTGATTTTATTTCTTTTAATAGCTTTTCCTGATTAACCATGTTTACACCATGAAGACTTGTACGATAATGTTGTTAATTAATGTATTAAAACAAATTTATCAAAACCTATGCGGTAACGACCATCTGTTATAGCTTTATCTTTCATAATCACCAAAAATCCATATTTTTCCGCCCAAGCTTTTCCACAAAGCTCTTTGAATTTATCAAATGACATATCAGCATTTACATGATCGTTGTATATATGTTTTAGGTTTGTATCGTCTTGTTAGAATAAAACTAAAATATTTGCATTGTCTCTAATTAGTTGTTTTGGAATTTTGCTATATGTTTGTCCGATATATATGCTATCAATATTATTATGTCTTCCCATGGCAAAATAGTTTCTAATAGTATCATGATTTTCACTAGATACATCATCAAATACAAATACAGAATACGGCTTAGCCTGGTCTGGTTGCATAACACTGTCACTAGCATTAAATTTGTAATAGTTAACATCAGGCACATCAGTCAGGATCTTTTCCAACAATTGATACTTTGGTTGATGTAAGGACTTTGAAAAAATATATAGGTTATTAAATCGCAATCCTTTTGTGTTTGTAATTAAGTTAAACACAACGTTAGTTTTGCCACAGTTTGAAGAACCGCTGACTATACATCGTACAGTGTTTGGAAATAAACTGCCGTGTTTACCATTGTTGATTTTAACGTTATCTACGGTTAAATCATCAATGTTATTAATATTAAATTTATCTTTATGGTGAACAATCTCCATCTTATTCAAAGGCAGAAGAGTAAATAAGTTGATTTAAAACTAAATCAAATCTTTTATAGGTATCCACGAATCTTCAGTTTTATCAAACCCCAACCAACGTACTTTAACTTGGTCTTTTTTCCTTTGCAACACCTTTTCAACAAGATAAACATCGCCTACTGTTGACTTTAACAATTCATGTCCGTAAAAACCGCCTTGTAACAAATTTCCTTTGTTATCTTTTAAAATATAAGTTTCCGGTACAGTAGGTTGTACTTTATACACTGTAAAAACTTCGTTTGTCCAATTGGGCAGGTATTTTTTAGTAAACACTCCTTTGTATTTACTAATTCGAACTTTATCATTTACATTAAATTTTCTTGGTTTTCTTTGTTCCGCTTTTGGCTGTGTATTCTTTTTAATTCGTTGTAAAACTAGTTTAGCGTTTTTCTTACTCACTTTGTTAGGTGCCATACCGATAGTTCTATGAAACTTGTTGTTGTAATCGCTTATTAATTTTGGTAAGATATCAACCCATACGTAAGAACCTCTTTTCGAAAACATTTTATACATTGCACCTTTTAAGGTTCTATTAAATCTTTCAATTATAGCTGCCTTTTTCTCAGAATTTGTGGAATAATGATTTATGTTATATTTTTTCATTAACAAGGCAAAAGGTTTATTAAAAAATTCTTTCCCATCATCAGTTTGTAAATATTTAATTTTATTTTTATCTCTTTTTATAGCTACTTCCATAGCTTTTGTTATGCTGTTACCAGTTTTGTCTTTTAATGGCAAAGCATCTGCAACTTTAGTAAAACAATTAATAATCGTAAGTATGTATTTAAATCCTTTATTTATTTTACTATGCGGTTGCATTTCAATTAAATCTGCTTGATATAAATCATTTATTCCTTTTACAACAGTATTTCGTCGTGGAAACTTTATTCTTGCAGGTTTATGAAGTTCATTAACAATCTTTTCCTTTAAGTCTGTCATGATGATTTACTAACAAAGTCAAGTTAGTATTGAGTGTTTCTTTTTCTGCATCCGCTTTTATAGTTCAAGGTCATTTCAACATATTTTAAAAAAAGGGGAAATCACAGCGAGCATGCTGTGATTTCCCCTTTTTTTCTTTTTTCTTTTTTTCTTTTTTTATTTTTTTTATTTTTTTTCTTTTTGTTTTTACTCATTGATAGTATTGAGAGAGTAGTGGCCGAATGGTAGAGTGTGAATTTTGTCTGGAAGAATGTGTCGTTTGTCATCATTGGAGCAGAGTGCTTTTTTCACTTCTGTTACGCTGTACAGTTGATGGTTGAAACTTCTGATGGTGTTGAATTTTGCAGTTATAGTCGTTTCTTCAAATAAGCATTGCTTGTAGTGTTCAAAATTTACATTCTTCTTAAGATACAAACTTTTTACTCCCTTAGCTTTTTTAATAATATTGTTTTCTTCTTTATGCAATTGTAGTGAATACAATTTTGACATTAGTGCAATAAGTTCTTTCAGTAAAATTCCATTTGCTTCGTCTTTAAATTTTCCAAGTTTCTTTTTGTTCCGATCATTGTCATAATTTAAATGATCTTTTGGATAGTCACTAAAATCAAATTCATTTTTGTGAACAAATGTTCGAAGATCCAAATACATATCTTCAGTAAGAATCCAGTAGATGAAAGCGTCCGTGTCCATGTAGGCGATTCCGATGTTATCTCTACCGTAGAAGGCGACCATTTTGTTGTAGTGGAAATCATACATGTGGGTTTTGGAAATATCCAAGATTGACATTCCAACGTACAACGGACGATCCATTTTCACGCTTGTCTTCTTCATAGATACTGCCACAAGGTTTTCATTGATGATAACGGATGTTCCAAAGTTTGGTTTTTGTACAAGTTTTTCTATTTTTATAGGATCTGTAATTAATTTAACATTTTTGTGTTTTCTTTTGTTTTCCAATGTTTTTCCAAATATCGCATTATTCATTAATTTAAAAAAGTCCTTTTGAAATGTTGATGTTGCAGCTGCTCTTCTTCTGGTGTTTGAATCAATGTACGGTTTTAACCAGCAAGATTGGGAAAATTTTAAAACTCTATGAATTTTGGTTATACGTAAACCCAATTGGAGTGCTTGTTGAACAACCCAAAAGTGAGCTACGTATCTTTGTTTATTTTCAAGAGTCATCATTAATTTTGGATGTTTGCCAATTGGTGAAACTTCTGTTTTTGCAAGGAGTGGAAGATCGTAATGAAGATCATGCAAGTGTTCTGGATATTCAAAGTCACAGTCCAATATGTATCCGGTGTCTCCGTCTTTTGAAATTTGCGAAATATCACCAATAGAGTCTGGATTAACCCATTCAAAGTTTCCAAAAGGAAGTGGATTAGACATGGCCCATCCGTATAAATTGTCGGCATCGAAATATCCTAAGAACACTGATGGTTTTTCTTTATCGTAGTTTGGAAGATATTTGTTGTTAGCTTTAACATGTCTAGTAACACTTTGGGTCAATCCACCTCTAACGCCCGATTCGATCATCAACACCATGTCAATATCTGTTAATAATTGAAGGTTGCACTTTGTTTCTTTTAGCATAGCTTGCCAAGCTAGTCCTGGAGAAGTATAAGAATGAAGAGGGTCTAATCCGTAAGCTTCAAAGCAGGTGTTTCTAAATTCTTCCATCACATCGCAGAGAAGGGTCACATCAAGTTTTACATAAAAGTCAGAATAATCTCCCAGAGTGTTCATTTCCAATTCGTCCCAAACTCTGCATGCGTGTTGATAGTCTTCAGGTGAAATGTCCAAATCGGTAAGTTTACTTTTGAAAGCTTCTGGTGGAGGAAGTGACGTTTCTTGAAATTTATGTAGTCCATCGATGTAATCATACGGGAAAACTCCTTTCCGAAGAACCAAATCCATTTTTTCTGCAGGTACAATTTTGCTTGTTTCTATTAAATTTTGTCTTCTTAAATTTTCAGAAAGTTTCATAAGACTGGAAGGCATAAATCGAAAAGAATCAACAAATCTAAGTTTAATTTTGCCCACCTTTTTTGAAAAGCTTATAAATTTTTCCATAGTTTGTGCTATAACGTCTATTTCACCGTTGTCTCTTGCTAATTCAGGAATGATAAAATGTCCATCGTATCCGCTAAGATTGTGAAAAACCACGGGAATAAAAGATGGTAGTTTGTAGTTGATGTTACATCCGTTGCAAGCTGCACCTCTGTAGGCTCCTGTCAGATGGTCATGGTCGCGAACTTTAACTTTAGTTTCTGTAAATTGATTGTTACACAAATAGCATGTTGTTGTCGAATCATAAAGATAAATTTCTTCCGGTGTCATAGGTGACATAGGAACCACATTGCTATACATTGCTTCCACTTTCCCAGCGATGTCGTATAAATCATCAACAAAGTATCGAGCTGCTTCTTCTCCACGATAGATCTTTGGTGTAGATGTCAAACCATATTCTTGAAGATGTTCTTCAGGCAGAGTGGATTTTACTATTAAACAGTAGCTGTTTGGTTTGTGAAGTTGATACTTTGTTCTGCTTGTAATTTCCTCTCCTTCTTCTTGTTCAAGTGGAAGCAATGAAGATTCAAAATCTGCATACACTACAACGGGAATTCCGTATTGTTGGATAACTTTATCAAATTTTACTTGTGATCTGCTAGGGTGTGGTAATTTAATTCTTACTTCATAGTTTCCATTGCATAATCTTTTATGTTCTGTTAACCATTCTGAACCTCCTCTTCTTAAAGGTTTGTTTACAAAACAGAAACATCTTTTACAAGTTGTTTTTGGTTGTTCACGTTTTGATAACTGTTTGCAAACTAGAGCTTCAAAATCTTTAATATATACATAATGTGAGATATCACCTTTAGTTATAAATAATAAATCAGTATGATCTCTGCGTTCGGTGGGTGTTATACGTAAGGGATAGACATTGTTGGATGAATCTAAGCCAAAGATGTTTACAGATGCAAAAGGATTTTTTTTTTCAAATTTTGATATGTCTTGAATTGAAACAGGATAAGTCATGCCTTGAAAGTTATACATATAGGAAACCTCATCGTATGCTCTACTCGGTCGTTCCACATGATCTTCTACATATTTTGCTAGCATTGCATACTTGAAACATTCAGCATTTTCATTTTGTACATTAACACAAGATTCGAATCTTCCTTGGCAAAGCAATATAACTACTACCTCTCATTCCATATCCATGTTTATGAACTCTCACATCTAAGCTTGTTATACTTAACAAACTCCATCCAGAACCTCTTCCTTCATGTTCTTGTAATTTTGTTAAAAGTTCTTCAAAACAATCATCCACAATTGAGCTTATATCCGATGCAAAAATGATGGTTTTGTTTTTAGTTAAAAATCCTCTTGGTGATGTTTCATTCTGAACATTTGTAAATACAGTATCTAATAATATTCCAAACTTTATAAAATTTAATCTTCTTAGTTCATTCTTCAATGTTTCTGTTACTAATGTTTTTGCTTTCAATATAAATTGTGCTAGTTGCAATTGAGCATTGTCAATCTTAAAATGAGTTACTACACTGCCTGGTAAAGCTCGGGCGTATAATTCCACATCCAAAGATGGTCCGGGTGCGTATTGAATAACACTTGGTCTTGAATTTAGTTGTTGTTGATGGGTAGCCAGCATTTGATCTAATTCTTCCAAATCTTCTTCTTCTGTATTGTTTCTTGTTTCGTTGTTATGGTACACTTCTTTGTGTATTTGTAGTAAGTTTTCATTTTCAAAAGATTCTTCACAACTGATGCAGTAATACATGACGTAGGTGTGCTCTCCACAAAAGTTGCAGTAATAATAAAAACCACTCTTAAACTACCCCTATTTATAGACTACCCCCACCACTTTTTCTGTATTAAACACAAAAAGTGTTAATAACAGTTAAATTTCTTATATTTCAAAACTCCTAAGTGTCAAGGTCAAATAATGCAAGTTTAAAAAAACATCTAAGTGTCAAATAATGCAGGTATTAAAAAAAATCTAAGTGTCAAGGTCAAATAATGAAAGTTTTAGAAAAAATCTAAGTCTCAAGGTCAAATAATGGAAGTTTTAAAAAAATTCTAAGTCTCAAGGTCAAATAATAGAAGTTTAAAAAAAATCTAAGTGCCAAGGTCAAATAATTTAAGTTCAAAATAATACATATATTATGCGTCGTAAGTGTGATCATCATTGCTGTTGTTTAAATATGTTATTTCCAAATCGTTATCGCTTTCATCTTCCTCCATGTCCGATGCCGGAAACAAACGTCGCCGAACAAGAGCATGTATATATTGTACTGGATCATAGTTAATTGTTACAACATGTGTTAACGGTGTTTCTTCGCCTATTGCTACTGGTACTTCCAAAATATTTTCTTCATCACTTGTAGCATCAGACGTAGCATCGGATGTAGCATCGGATGTAGCATCAGATGTATCTTCTACTGGAATCAAACTATTTTCAAAAATACTTTCGTCATCCGTTAAGTCTTCTGGTTCAACCATTTTATATATTTTTTCACAAATTGTACATCCAAAAGGAAAATTGTTGTCTGTTGGAGGCATTATAAAAGAAACTTGATATTGTAAAATAAATGTTGAAGCAAATGTTTGAAAATTTTTCTAAGTCCGAAAGTATTAATTATTAGGAAGTTTTACAAGTCCAATGTAAAGTAAAAATAAAGAAAGAAGTGTTGTTGCCTGTTTAAACAGTTGCAAAAGAATGATAGGTTTGAAAATTTTTCAAAGTCCTAAAATATTAAATATTGAGAAGTTTTAACACTTAAAATTTTTACAAATCCAATGTAAAGTAAAGAAAGAAATGTTGTTGCCTGTTGGAACAATGGCAAAAGAATGATGGAAACCAAACCCTCAGTAAGGGTCCTGTGGTTTGGGAGGGGGTAAGCGAGGAGGGGGGATGACCTCAAGCCGAGTTGGGGTCCGGGATCTGCGCGTGTGGTTCGGCATCAGTTGCTCGCTAGACAGTGAGGTGGTAACATGTTCAGAAGGCGCCCTGAACATTTTATCATTTTTGCTGTTTGGTGAAAATATCTTGGTGTTATTTGTATAATAACATCTTGACGTGAGACTGATTAATTTTAAGGCATGGTAGTTGTTTGTGCTTGTAGATACCCTAGGGTTTGTAGTTTGTTTTTAATTTGCTGGTTTGGTAGTTAGTATTATTTTAAAATCTTTCTTTTACTTACAATATATTTCTGCCTGGAATGTTTAAATTTAAAGTAAAATTTTTGTTTTTAGGAATGTTATATGATATGTTTTTAATACCTTTCTATTCCAATTTCCTTTTTCCAACAAGCTTGTTGAGGGCATTCCCTCTCTTGTCTTGTACTCCTTTTTAGTTAGGGACACCTTTCAATTCCAATTTCCTTTCCTTTTTTCCTTCCATCTTTTGCATGGTAAAACCAATAATGGTAAAACCGGCTGCCGCTTTTGTAGTGATTACGCTCACCAAAGCGGGTCACTTACAACCTCTATACGTGCTGGATGGGTAGTTCGCCTACCTCCGGAGTTTCGCTAGACCTCAGTTGTTCTGCGTCGCTAATGGCGAGACACTGGCTCCTTTAGTGTTAGGAAATAAAAAACATATTTGTATAACATTTTTTCCTAAATTTAATTAAGCAACTTGCTATTTCAAAATAACATTTTTGTTTTAGCTTAGCGTTGTGCGCTTATGGTGAGGTGTGTGAGTTCGCTTACGTGATGATCACACTGTAATCATGATGTGCAGCGCTGGGCTGTCTAGCTATTTTTTTTTAAACTAAATTTTATTTCTTTATTTTTTTTTTATTAATTCTTAAACTCTAGGCAGATTGTATTGTGAATTAGCTTTTCTTCTTTTAGGTTTCCGGGGGTGTACGGTTCTGTAAAACCGTACACCCCCATTTTATTTTTAGTTATCGAATGACCTTGACCTACTTATTTTCAAGGTCAACAAAAAGACTTAGCGAAAATTTCTAAGTCGCAAGGTCATTTATATATAGGTAGATTTAGGTTTTCTTCTGTTAGGTTTCTGAGGTGTACGGTTCTGTAAAACCGTACACCTCCATTTTCTTTTTAATTATTGAATGACCTTGACCTATTTATTTTCAAGGTCAATAGCAGTTAGCGAAAATTTATAAGTGTAAAAAGTAGGTCAAGGTCACCAAAAAATACCCTATGAACGGGGGAATAGACCGCTAAGTAATTCTTTTAGAATTACAAAGTGGTCTATTCCCCCGCTCCTATTTTTTTTTATTTCATTTTTACACTAACCTCTCAGTTTTAACAAAAGGAGGTATTTGTTGTGCGCACTGCATAATGTTTGATTTACACAACACATCTTTTACCCTTTTTTAATAATATACGAACATTGTTCTTTTTAGGACTAGATTGTAAAAAGTAAAAAGTCATTTTGTTATCCCGCTTTTATAAGATTTTAACCCTCCATTGTAAATTTTGAAAATAGGTCAAGGTCATTCAAAAATACCCTATGAGCGGGGGAATAGACCGCTAAGTAATTCTCTTGGAATTACAAAGTGGTCTATTCCCCCGCTCCATTTTTTTTTGTCTTGTGTTTAATTTGACCATTTAACTTTATCAGATGGAGATTTTCTTACTAAATAATAATGAACATTACTGATATTTGGAATTTGAAGATTTACTGGTAATTTGAGCAGGTAGAGTTCATCACAACATCTAAGAACAACATCCCTGTTACTGATCTTTTTTACAAAAACATATTTGTGGTTTAATTTCAATCTGTTGATTTTAATTCTTTTATAGTTTTCAATTTTTTCTGGCAATTCACTTTTGGAAGGTTCAATTTTGACTTTTTTAGAAGGTTAAATTTTGACTTTTTCGGAAGGTTCACGTTTGTTATGCAAATTACACAATTTTTTACCTACACTACACAACTTCACACACCTTTCACCTTTGTTCGCTCCTTTTTTTAAAATATGAGCACATTGTTCTTTCTTAAAACAGGATTTTCTTATTTTTTGAAGTTTTTGAAGTTTTTCAGAAATTTTGTTAGGAGATTTTTTTGGTGAAGATTTTTTTTGGAGAAGGAGATTTTTTCGGTGAAGATTTTTTTGGAGAAGGAGATTTTTGTTTCACAATAGAAACAACAGATGATGATGATGATGATGATGTTCTTGATGACGAGGAAGAAGACCTGGACGAAGACGAAGTGCCTGCCATAGCGCTGGATCCGAAGAAAGTAAAGATTACTCTGTTTACCCTGCCTTTATAACAGCTCCCCACCCATTTACCCCCTCTACTTTTCGACGTCAAAAAAATATTCATCCAAGCTTTCTAACACTGGCAAGGAAACAGTTTCAAAAGGTTGATACAAAATTTCATAAATGTCTTGGTTTAAATTTTGCGAAGTTTGAAGATATTCTTCTATTTCCTGTACAAATTTCTGTTCGAATTGTTGGAATTCTTCTATATCCTGTAAAAATGTCTGTTCGGATTGTTCAAATTCTTGTTGTTCTAAGTTAAATGTTGGTGATTTCAAGTCTTCTTCCAATTTTTTAATGTAATCTATTGCATTTTGAACTATAGATTGTCTGTTAATTTTTTTTGTTTTTGACTTTCCGGTACAACTAATTTTAATTTTTCAAAAGCTTTTTTTAATCTGTGTTGTCTTCTTTGTTCCCTTCGGTTTCTACTTAATCTTTGATCAATCAGGTATTTTTGGAAAGATTCCATAACGTTTTGTTGATTCAAAATGTAGCAAACTATTAATTCTATAAAGCTTCTATCCGCTCAATATATAGTGGAAACCCGGGGGAGGGGGAATCACCTTCGCCATCAAGGTGATTGGTACGTATTTAAAGCTTTGAGGTTTGCATAGCCAGACCATAACTATGAGCTCCTTGTACGAGTTGTGTCTGCAGCGTATCCGCACCGATAACCCTATGCTCCGGCATATCAGAAGGGTGTCAGAGCCGCTGCCGCCAATTTTGCAAGGAGAGCTCATTTATGAGCATAAAAGACGATGCGTTTACAAAACCAAAATTTGGTTTGAAGGGCCAAATGTTGGCAGAATATGTGCCGTATGTCACATGGTACGTTTTTTCATTAACTGCATTGTTTATTTTGTTAACAATATATTATTTTTTTTAATTTCTTTAAATTAATAATTTTTTTTCAGGCGCTTCCTCTTGCCGGCCCGGGGGAAGAGCTTTATCGAACTATTGCTTATAGAAGCGGAGTAATTGGGTATAAACTACAAATGCCGGCACCTCAAAAAAATGTCATCTCTGCAATTTCTGCCCCCTGGCAAAATATGAAATTAATTGTATGTGTTTATAAACACATATAATTATGAGAAATTAAATAGGGACGGGGAACAGAGCAGTTTGTGGTCTAACCACTTACTGCTCTGTTCCCCGTTCATAGGGTATCTTCAGATGACCTTGACCCACTTTTAAAACTTTATGGTGGGGAAAATGTATATATAAACCGTGGATTATATGAAGAGGCATCACTTCCCTCACCGATAATCATGGAAAGTTTCCGTATGTTTTACAATGTTTTTTGCACTCCTCAACAACATATTCAATTTATGTTAAATTTAATCCATGTCCTCCAGAATATTAATTTTCTTACGATTAATGTTACTGGGGAAAGAATGGTAAATTTAACATATCAACGTTTATTAGTTACCATCAACCCTTTGGTAGATCCGAATTGGTTTTCAACACTTGAAACATACATTGATACTATGGCTTTTGAACAAGGATTCCATTATCTTTGGGTTGATGTAGATTACATCAACTTTCAAAATGAATCAGATGATGATGGATATGATTCTGCCACATAAAAGTAGACATTAACGGAACTTCTCCCCCTGCCTTTTAGGAAAAAAGAGAGGAACAGTGTTAATTAATAACACTGTTCCTCTCTTTTTTCCGCTTAAAGTTAAATGACCTTGACCTACTTATTTTGAAGGTCAATTGTAACTTAGTGAAAATTTTCTAAGTCCTAAGTAGGTCAAGGTCATTTAAATCTTAGCGGAAGAATGAAAAGAATAGCTACCAACATGCACTGTTGGTATCTATTCTTTTCTTTCCTCCTAGAAAACCCCTTTAGTCCGTGTCAACTTTGATGTGAATTTTTGTACAAAATTGTACATAATAAAGGACCCATGTTTCGAGTCCTTCGTAATCCATAGAATCCGAAGTGCAACAGATTTTCGTACCGTCTGCTTTAACAGCTTCAAGTACTCCACTAATACACTTCAGATTGCTATGATACGTTCTTATGTACCATAGTACTTTTTTGGCTTCGACAAAGTTGTGCACAGCACCAAAGATCATGAGGGATTCCATGGCAAATGTAAGCACAAGACTACAGCACACCTTATATATATACTGAGAGCCCAAGGCTATAGCCTCGATTTTTGGGTTTTTGCGTCATAACTTTTATACCGTTGGTTTAATCAAAAAATGTTACTGGACCTTTTTTGGTTTGTCTTTTAATTCCGCTTAATTTGACTACCCGCACGATAGATTTGGAGCATTTTTGTTATATCCACTGCCTATAGCCTCGATTTTTGAGTTTTTGCGTCGGTTGTCGGTAGTTCGAAATTGTCGGAATAAAGATGGTTCCCAGGACATTTAACCCATCGGGGAGTTAGATTACAAACGTTTTTAGTGTGACCGAAACGTTGGCACCGATTGCATTGTGGAACGTCTTTAGGCTTTTTTCTAGGTTCCACGGAAGATTTCGTATAACAACAGTAAGTTCATCGTCCGTGTGAAGTTTGTAAGAAAAGTATTGGATGCCATTTTCGTCATAAAATGCAGTTAGTTTAAAGTCATCAATATCGTCTAGAATTACTTTAATTTTATTGCCCTTTTCCGTCAAAAAGTTACATTTGACTACAGATTTAATGTCTCCAACTAGTTTTTGGAAGTTTTGGGCCTGATAAACAAAAATTGGTGGGATTTTGGGTTTTTTTTGCGCATTTTGGGTGTTGTTTGACGGTCCTGGAGGGTCAATCTGAAGCTCCATAGTAGATGAATTGGTGTATATGTGATCAATTAAGGGATCAAAACGGTGAGAAAAATTCAACGAATATCATCTGTCACTGTTAGGTTGTTGGTTTTGCAACGTTAGAAAATTTCTTTGGTTTAAAGAAGTCGTAGAGGATTTATCGTCGCTTACCTTGCATTCATCGTTGGCAGAATCAGAATTGTTAACAATGTTCACTTTTCTCGCCCACCTTTAAGGTTACCTTCCTATTGCTAGAAAGTTTCCTTTTAAATTGAGGTAAATATTTGTCGTGAACTTTGAACAGTGTAAATTTAATTAGCAAAACCACCAAATTATGAACTTAAACACTTGAACTTATGGTGAGTCGGTGGCGCAGTTGGTAGCGCACTCGGCTCCGGTTCTGTGGCGGCAGCGTCGCAGAATCGAGTCCCGATGATGCCGCATACTTTTAACAGTACTGTTCATCCTTGTACTGTACCGGCTCACTCCTTGGTTTGCTTGATAACTTCCACGCACAGACCTGAGGCCTATGTGGGGGGGGCCAAATGCAAGGTAAAAGAGGCGGCCACCCTCTTAAAAAAACAAACTATAGAACGTCAGTGAGAATAAAATTAATGAGTTACACAGAGAAAAATGCATTGGTTGGCATAACCAATGCATGATTTGTTAACGATATTGGTAGGGTATTAGAGGTTGTCGTAAACAATAGAAGGGTTAAGGTAACATACCATGTTAGTTGGTTTGAGAATCCATAAATTGCTATTTTCAATGAGTTGTTGCTAGTTAAAAGTGTTTGTCGTTACTCGTTATAATTGTAATGTTTGCAAACATGTTACGGTAACCAACTGAAGTGGTTGTTTAAACCACTTCCTTATTTTCAATGGGTTGTTGTTAGTAGTTAGAAGGGTTTGTCGTAACTCATTAGAAAAGTAATGTTTGCCAACATGTAACGGTAATCAACTGAAGTGGTTGTTTAAACCACGACAATGTTGTCATCTCCATTTGTCGTAGAGCCTTGAGGACTTATTACCAAGATTTAGAGGTAAGGTGTTTGAGTATTCAGTTTATGTTTAAGATATACAGTAATTACTTGGCGTTATTTGAGATATACCAAAAGGGTACCACTTTCTCAGCTGATACTCTGTAGTTTACGTTATATAGAGAAGTTTAGTTACTAAAACTGACACCTAAAGTACAGAAGATTAGTGATTAAACCTGAGCATTACTAAGCGTCGTGGCTAACTGTTTATGAAAGTATACCCTCTTTTAGCGAATTTCCCCTATAGGGAAGAAGCTATTACCGTAGGTCTCATGGTAAGACCTAAGCCCGAGACCATGATAACTTTTCGTTTTGGAGCCACCAGAAGCAAAAAACACCATTCGTTCGAATTTTAGCGAATTTCCCCTATAGGGAAGAAGCTATTACCGTAGGTCTCATGGTAAGACCTAAGCCCAAGACCATAATAACTTTTCGTTTTGGGGCCCCCAGAAGCAAAAAACACCATTCGTTCAAATTTCTAGATATATATATATACCGGGTGTCCCACCTAAAGTGAACCAATAGCTAACTTTTTTATTAGAAATCTGACAAAGATCTTCTTATGGGGAACTTCCCTTTATTTTTAACGCTGCTTTTTTGAGTCACTTTGAAATTTAAAAATATGGCCGCCATTTTCCAATATGGCGGACAACTTTGATTTTTCTTATGGTAGACCCTGTATTTTATGGCGTTTTTTGATTCTATATTTAATTTTAATAACTTTTTATTCTCACTCATTTTTTTCGAAACCCAATGGTTCAGGAGGTACAAGCAGTTAAAGTTTGATTTTTTCCCTTTAAAATGCAATGGGAAATTGTTGGTAGTCTGAATAATTGTTGGGTTCGAAAAAGGTTGGGTTTAATAATACATGCCAAAGAGTAAAAGTGTCTTAAAATGTGAGTTTAGTTGAGATTTAATCATAAAATAATTTTCAGTTGAGATTCACTCATAGAAATGTATTATTTCGAATGTGCTTTACTGTACAGGGTCGGACAAGTATCATAATAATGAATACATGGGATGCACAGCTAAATGGACACAATGCTTTTTAAATGGGAAAAATCAAACTTTAACTGCTCATATCTCCCGAACCAATGGGTTTAGAAAAAAATGAAAAAAGAATAAAAAGTTCCTAAAACTAAGCGGTAAATTCAAAAACGCAATAAAATACAGGGTGCTCCATAAGAAAAATCAAAGTTGTCTGCCATATTGGAAAATGGCGGCCATATTTTAAAATTTCGAAGTCACTCCAAAAAGCAGCTTTAAAAATAAAGGGAAGTCCCCCATAAGAAGTTCTTTGTCAGATTTATAATAAAATACCCCCGTCGCAGCAGACCTGCGTACTCAGCGAATTTCCATAGGATTTATTTTGTATATGTGAGCCTTCAACTTGTTTGAAGGAAAGTATCATTTGAATACATTAAGTAAATAATATACTAAAAACACATATTTAATCATTCATGAGCTTTTAAACATAAGGAAAATTAACAAAGAGACCATATTGGTTTTCATTAGTAATACATACACTTTTGTATGTTATATAATTCTTAGTCTTTCAATTTTTAATAACTGTAATCTTATTATAGAATATAAATGTCAACAAACATATAACCAATGAACTCAAAACACTCAAAACAAACAAATAATTTAATCTCATGAAAAAATTCAATCATATGGTCAGTTTTATAGTAATTAAAACATCCCTGTTGCAACAGGCCTACATCTCCAGCCAATTTCAATAAAACATATTATCATTCCTCATAATTTTAAACATATCATATATTATGCTACATTTTCAGGCAGTTTAGACCAAGACATCCCCCCCCTTTCCAAATGCTCTTACTTTCTTTATTAAATTTAAAAATAATTTGTATTTTTTGATATAGTATATATTTTCTGCAAAATCTTGATCAATGAACTCTTAACTATTCAAAATAAACACAAATAAAATATTCTACACCTGCAAATTTAATCATATGTTCAGAATTGTATTTTTTTAAAACATCTCAAATCAGGGTGTCTATACTTTTTGGAGGGAAAAATTAAAAACAATATTGGACAACGTACTGTGTTTAGCACATCCAATATCATCCAATATCTAAGCAACGGATTGACGTAGAATAATAATTCAAAATGCTAAATTGTTTGTTTTTTTAAGCTGAATCCAATTTTGATAATTAAGTTTAAAAATAATTAGTAAAAAGTTGTTAAATCTTGAAAATAAATTTTATTTTGTGAAAAAAACCTTCTTAGAGTAAATCAATCTTGCTGGTTTTCGAACTCGAAGTCATGAATGATGCTTTACACGTTTGTTCCAAATTTCATCAAGATCGGACCTTTTTTACAAAAGTTATCGCGCCTACGGACAGGTATATATATATATATATATATATATATATATATATATATACATATATATGAAAATGAACGAACAGTGTTTTTGGGGTCTAGGGACCTCAAAATGAAAAAATAACATGGTCCCGGGCTTAAGTCTCACCGTGCCGCCTACGGTAATAGCTACTTCCCTATAGGGGAAATTCGCTAAAAGTTAGCTATTGGTTCACTTTAGGTGAGACACCCGGTATCTATAAGTATAAAAGAGGATGTTGGTATATATATATGTATAGCATTGATAAACACAGACACCGCTGGACCGATGGCCACGAAACTTGTTAGATACATGTAGAATTTCATGGAGTAGGTTTATACACCTTCAATTTCGTGATAACTTTCAGGGCCTAGCCCTGGGACCGTCTTAAAGGTACCCGTGTCAGGGATTTTGAAAGAATTTGAATTAGATTTGTTTACTAACAAAACATGTGAAAGTAAAATTTAAAACAGTTGATGTAAATTAATGGTATTTCTTTCTGCTATTTAATTGTATTTGTTTACATGAAAATTTGTTACTTGGTGCCAGATGGTTAATGAATTAAGTCTGTTGAATATATTTTAAGTGCAATACACTATATAAAATACTGGTATGTAGTATAAAATAAAATAAATATTGATATTACTGAAGGACTGCTGTGATCACTGATCACTTATACTTAAAGGATTTCTTTTTTATGACAACAAACTGCTGTTTAAAGAGGAAGAGGGTGCTACTGTAAAGTATTAATTTTATCTACAGCACTTTAAAAAAATTGCCGGGACGGCTGATTCAATCTTTTTGTTCAATATAGAGCCTAAAAACGTAAGACAGCACTTTTTAATAATTGCTGGAGTGGAATTGTAATTTTTTGTTCAAGGTAAACCTAAAACCTTAAGAAAATGATCTTTTACAGTGAATAAAATTTCAAGTCATGTTCTATGGTTCCTCTAACACGTATGCCTTCATGAAGGAAAGAAATAGGATTTCTAACACGCAGATCTGCTGCGACAGGGGTGCAATAAATTTCAAATT
The DNA here is from genome assembly GCA_035578135.1 of Flexamia atlantica. Lineage (NCBI taxonomy): Eukaryota > Metazoa > Arthropoda > Insecta > Hemiptera > Cicadellidae > Flexamia > Flexamia atlantica. The sequence goes on along the minus strand of JAQJVK010000001.1, from coordinate 83,244,147 downwards.
AAGGGTAACTATGCTCAAGGCCCCACAGTGTGGCCTTGCTATGCTACATATGCGAGCAGATTCAAAGCCGTCGATAAAGCCAAGGGTGCCATCCTTATATCGTGCCCCATGATCATCATCAGGGCAAGCTCAGATACCGTGCGTTAAGCAGAAACGACCATAAATTCTTCTCGGCGTTTGTCTTGGGTGAGCCAGTCTCTGTAAATTCGCTTCTTAAATTTGTAAGCGCAATCCTCTTCACCTGATAGCAAGATCGACTGGACAGCCGATACAAGCAAACAGCACTTGCAAGAGGAAGGACCGCCGATATTGGGCATGAGCCTACCCAGGGCAGCAACACCATTTGGGGCTTTGTCGGTGGGGCGCTGGAAATGGTCACATTTTTTATATAGACAGGCACTTTAGGTAGGAATAGAATACCCCCGTCGTAGCATATGCATACTAAGAGCAAATTTCTAAAAACTTTTTTGTAGTACATTGAAGTACATTTGGTATGTTTAAAGAAGTAGATTTTACAACAAGAAAAATAAATGGGAAAGCAAATCGATATTATTGATGGGTGATAGTGTATGATTAATTTTTATCGTGAGCGAAGCCACGGGTTTTCTTCTAGTATCTATGAGTATAAAAGAGGATGTTGGTATGGCATTGATAAACTCAGACACCGTTGGACCGATGGCCACGAAACTTGGTAGATACATGTACAATTTCATGGAGTATGTTTATACACCTTCAATTTCGTGATAACTTTCAGGGCTTAGCCCTGGGACCGTCTTAAAGTTGCTTAAAGGTACCCATGTCAGGGATTTTGAAAGAATTTGAGTTAGATTTGTTTACTAACAAAACATGTGAAAGTAAAATTTAAAACAGGTGATATAAATTAATGGTATTTCTTTCTGCTATTTAATTGTATTTGTTTACATGAAGATTTGTTACTTGGTGCCAGATGGTTAATGAATTAAGACTTTTGAATATATTTTAAGTGCAATACACTATATAAATATAAAATGCTGGTATGTAGTATAAAATAAAATAAATAATTGATATTACTGAAAGACTTCTGTGATCACTGATCACTTATACTGGAAGGACTTCTTTTTATGACAACAAACTGCTGTTTAAAGAGGAAGAGTGTGCTACTGTAAAGTAATAATTTTATCCACAGCACTTTAAAAAAATTGCTGGGACGGCTCATTAAATCTTTTTTGTTCAATATAGACTCTAAAACGTAACACAGCACTTTTTAATAATTGCTGGAGTGGAATTGTAATTTTTTGTTCAAGGTAGACCTTAAAACCTAAAGAAAATGATCTTTTACAGTGAATCAAATTTCAAGTCATGTTCTATGGTTCCTCTAACACGTATGCCTTCATGAAGGAAAGAAATAAGTTTTTTAATACGCAGGTCTGCTGCGACGGGGGTTCAATAAATTTCAAATTAAGGGTAACTATGCTCAAGGTCCCACAGTGTGGCCTTGCTATGCTACATATGCGAGCAGATTCAAAGCCGTCGAAAAAGCCAAGGGTGCCGTTCCTGATATCGTGCCCCATGATCATCATCAGGGCAAGCTCAGATACCGTATGTTAAGCAGAAACGACCATAAATTCTTCTCGGCGTTTGTCTTGGGTGAGCCAGTCTCTGTAAATTCGCTTCTTGAGTGTGTGAGCGCAATCCTCTTCACCTGATAGCAAGATCGACTGGACAGCCGATACAAGCAAACAGCACTTGCAAGAGGAAGGACCGCCGATATTGGGCATGAGCCTACCCAGGGCAGCAACACCATTTGGGGCTTTGTCGGTGGGGCGCTGGATATGGTCACATTTTTTATATAGACAGGCACTTTAGGCAAGAATAGAATACCCCCGTCGTAGCATATGCGTACTAAGAGCAAATTTCTAAGAACGTTTTTTTTGTTTTATGGACGTACATTTGATATGTTGAAAGAAGTAGATTTTACAGCAAGAAAAATAAATGGGAAAGCAAAACGATATAATTGATGGGTGATAGTGTATGTTTAATTTTTATCGTGAGCGAAGCCACGGGTTCTTATAGTGTATATATATGTGTGTGTCTGTAAGCACGATAGCGCTCGCAAAAATGGTCCGATCGGAATAGAATTTGGCACAGGCGTGTAAAGTAGTAATTATTCGGACGAGTTCGTGAACCAGCCCAATCGGACTGCCGGAAGGGAGGGTAAGCGGGGTAAACCCCCCCGAAAATGGGGTTTTTAAGTTTTTTACATAGAAAAATAAAATTTATCGTCAGCACCATTTAATTTAGCTCGAAAAAACAAACAATTTAGTATTTTTAATCACTGCTCTATGGCCATTGGTTACAGAGATACTGATAGTGATAAACACAGTACGTAGTCCCAATGTAAAATTTTATATCTCGCTTATTTCTCAACATATCTTAATATAACTTGGTTTGGGGCTTCATCTAGGTGAGAATTGATGTAGTATAGCCTAAAATCCCCGAAGTTTCCATTTTTGTGGCAGCAAACCTGCATACTCATTCCCCATGTTATCCTTAGGAAATAAAATAAATGTAATATCTTCCTTATTTTTTGACATATCTTGGTAAAACTTGGTATATGGCTTCTTCTAGTTCAGATATACTAAATACATTGAATTAAAAACTACCCAGTTTTAACGGACCTGTTGCAGCAAACCTGCATACTCATTCTCCATGTTATTCTTATGGAGCTTAGAAAAACATGTCAAATCTCAATACGTTGGATTATAATTTGTTCTTTTGCATTTGAAATTCGCTGAGTATGCATGTCTGCTGCAACGGGGGTATTTCGTCTATTTGCCTTGATGCCCAAATATAGCATTAGCGATAAATAGGTCTTACCAACTATTTATTACTTTTTTCTAAAAGCATTATATAAAATATCATAATAGAAGGAGTAGTAGTTGTAGAAGTAAAAAATAAAAATTGTTATTAAAAAAACCCGTTGCAGCAGACCTGCATACTCAGCGAATTTCAAAGGCAAAAGAACATATTTCAATCCAAGATAGTGAGATTTAACATGTTTTTGTAAGCTCCATAAGAATAACATGGAGAATGAGTGTGCAGGTTTGCTGCAACAGGTCCGTTAAATCTGGGTGGTTTTAATTCAATATTTCGTAGATCTGAACTAGGAGAAACCATATAGCAACTTGTATCAAGATTTGTCAAAAAATAAGGAAGATATAGAATTTTTTAAATCCCATAAGGATAACATGGGGAATGAGTATGCAGGTTTGCTGCCACATAAATGGAGATTTCGGGGGTTTTAGACTAAAATACATTAGATCTTATCTAGATGAAGCCACAAAACCAAGTTTTATTAGGATATTTTGAGAAATAAACGAGATATAGAATTTTACTTATTTCCCATAAGGTTAACATTGGGACAACGTACTGTGTTTACCACTTACAATATCTCGGTAGCCAATGGACATAGAGCAATGGTTCAAAATACTAAATTGTTTGTTTTTTCGAGCTGAATTCAATGTTGCTAATTAAAATTGGATTATTTTGATTTTTATATGTGAAAACCCCGAAAAACCCATTTTTGGGGAGTTTATCCCCCTTTACCCCCCCCTTCCAGTGGTCCGATCGGGCTGGTTTTTGAACTCATCCAAATGATTGCTACTTTAGACGCCTATGCCAAATTTCATTCCGATCGGACCATTTTTGCGAGTGCTATCGTGCTTACAGACACACACACATGCATATATATACATTCATATGTATATATTCAGTGGTCAATTTGTCAGTTTCACCCAAATGTGTATGTATTTACATGAAAACTGGTAAATATGAAAACGATCGTGTATATTAAGATCAATAGTGTGCTTGATAAGCCACGGGAGGCTGATGGGAGAGCCTACAAAGAAGCCAAAGAAGAGCTAAAACAAGCCAAAGAAATAAATTCAAATGGGAAAATTTCTCGAAAATAGTTCATTGTAGTTGCAAGTAAGCGATACAGAAGGTAAACTGCTTTAAGCATACCTATTTGACAGTCTGTATTACTACTATGTATAGAGAGAAAAATTTATTGTATTCATACTAAAACAATATATTTACTATTTATTTGAAAACTAGTTTTTATTTTGTTACTACCATCTTAATCTAGTTAAATTTCCTGAATAAGTATTATAATTTGGATTACTAATGTTTGCACTGAATCCATAACTTTTCAATTTCAACGAAAACTAAAGTTAGTAATGATATACTATAACTCACGTGTCCGTTAGTTTTAGCGAATTTCCCCTATAGGGAAGAAGCTATTACCGTAGGTCTCATGGTAAGACCTAAGCCTGAGACCATGATAACTTTTCGTTTTGGGGCCCCCAGAAGCAAAAAACACCATTTGTTCGAATTTCTATATATATATATATATATATATATATATATATATATATATATATATATATGTGTGTGTGTGTCTGTAAGCACGATAGCGCTCGCAAAAATGGTCCGATCTGAATGAAATTTGGCACAGGTGTGTAAAGTAGTAATTATTCGGATGAGTTCGAAAACCAGCCCGATCGGACCACTGGAAGGGGGGGTAAAGGGGGGTAAACCCCTCCAAAAATGGGTTTTTTGGGGTTTTCACATAGAAAAATCAAAATAATCCAATTTTGTTTGGCACCATTGAATTCAGCTCGAAAAAACAAACAATTTAGTATTTTGAATCATTGCTCTATGTCCATTGGTTACCGAGTTATTGAAAGTGGTAAACACAGTACATTGTCCCTATGTTAACCTTATGGGAGATAAGTAAAATTCTATATCTCGCTTATTTCACAACATATTTTATTAAAACTTGGTTTGTGGCTTCATTCAGATGAGATCTAATGCATTTTAGTCTAAAATCCCCGATATTTCCATCTTTATGGCAGCAAACCTGCATACTCATTCCCCATGTTATCCTTATGGGAAATAAAAAATTCTATATCTTCCTTATTTCTTAACGTATGTTGATAAAACTTTATATGTGGCTTCATCTAGTTGAAATATACTGGATTATGGCCAAAAATACCCTATTTTTACTTTTTCATGGCAGCAAACCTGCATACTCATTCTCCATGTTAACCTTATGGGCAATAAAAAAAATTATGTAGTTTGCTCATTTCTCAAAATATCCCGATAAGAAATGTCATGGGGCTTCATACAATTAATATCTACTTGATTATGGTTTAAAATACCCAAATCACCAAATTCCTGAGGCAACAAACCTGTGTACTCTCTTTCCCAATGTTAACCTTATGAGAGGTAAATAAAATTGGATAGCTTTCTTATTCCTCAACATATCTTGATAAAACATGTTATGTGGCTTGATATAGTATAGGTATATTGGATTGTAGCCTATGATAACTCATTTTCAAATTTCTGTGGCAGCAAACCTGCATTTTTCCATACTAATCTTATGGAGAATAATTTATTTTTGAATAGCAATTGTGGGCATTAGGCAAGTCACAGGTTGAGGGGAAAGGGCTCAAATTAAATGTTTTAATGTCAGGGACTCAGGAAAAGTACTGTAATTTCTTAAAGTTTGCTAGAAAACAAAAAATAACATAAAATAACTGCCATTTAAGTAGCATTGGGATCTAAAACGTCTGCTTTGTTTACATTAAAACATGTGAATGTGAGCTGATGTTTCATTCAAAGCCATATGGTGGATACAGACATATGGCTTATTTAAAGGCCAGATAACTAAATATGACAAATAAATGTACTATATCGAATACAGATTTTTACTGATGATGTTTATGAAATTTTTTACTCAAACTTAAACAGCTGGTAATTTCTCTATAGGATTAAATTGGAGAAGCCAGCTGTTTTGAAGTTTTTAACATTGCATTTTCGTGCCAAGTATAGGCTATTAATTTTGTATAGCCTTTTGGTCCTAAAAACCACTAGAAGAGTATTTTTGCACGCTTTCTTTTGAATGTATATTGATTTTACTTAAGACTTAATCACTTTATTAAGACAGGTACCTCATAGAGGACGTTACCCTGAATATGAGTGAAGGATGAGTGCGATGATCGTGATGATAGTGGCGCGATCTTGTAGCCTTGTTACTGACTAAGATTGGCATGTTCCTTAGACAGGATTGTTAATTAATAGCCCAACAACCAATGACAGCTGGCTCCAGAAACAACCCTTCAAAAAGCTACTAACTTTTCTCGGGATCGATCCTTCATTGCGAGGCTTCATTTAAATAATTTATTTATGCACCTGAAATTCGCTGAGTATGCAGGACTGCTGCAACGGGGGTATTATAATGGTATCAAAGTTGACTTTCTTTAATTAATCAGTGGTAACTCATTTTACGACTGATTTTAGATTTTGGTCTATTTATTTCACAAAACATGTTAGCGAATTTCCCCTATAGGGAAGAAGCTATTACCGTAGGTCTCATGGTAAGACCTAAGCCCGAGACCATGATAACTTTTCGTTTTGGGGCCACCAGAAGCAAAAAACACCATTCGTTCGAATTTTAGCGAATTTCCCCTATATGGAAGAAGCTATTACCGTAGGTCTCATGGTAATACCTAAGCCCGAGACCATGATAACTTTTCATTTTGAGGCCACCAGAAGCAAAAAAACACCATTCAATCGAATTTTGATATGTCTATCTATCTATTTATCTACCTATCATATATATATATATATATTTGAATGATTTTGTTCACATGTTAGGACTACTAATGTTATGAATAATAATAAATAAATAACTGAGTATCCTTTATTTATGAAAACAATATATATATGCAATAAATGACAAGAACTGAGTACCCTTTCATATATTTTATTTCCAACCGACATTTTTCGGGATCTAAGCGCATTATAAAGGTTTTTTAAAAGTTAAATAGTCAAGTTGATGTTCAGATAGTAAAATTATAAAATGTAAATAAATAAAATTAAAAGTAAACAAAATTTAAAATTAACATATGTATATACACTATTGGTAAAATAGGGAATGTTTTGTAATCCTTCTATTTCATTTTTGTTTTCATATTCCATATCCTGACAGCAATGAAGAATTACACATATATTTGAAACATAAAGAAAACCCTAACAGTGTCTTAAATACTCAAATTAATTTAAATAACCCAATATTTCACAGGATATGGAATATGAAAACAAAAATGAAATAGAAGGATTACAAAACATTCCCTAATTTACCAATAGTGTATATACATATGTTAATTTTAAATTTTGTTTACTTTTAATTTTATTTATTTACATGTCATAATTTTACTATCTAGCCATCAACTTGACTATGTAACTTTTAAAAAACCTTGATAATGGGCTTAGATCTCGAAACATGTCGGTTGAAAATAAAATATAACAAAGGGTACTCAGTTCTTGTCATTTATTGCATATTAAATATAGTAGCCCTTAACACTGAATCAAAAAATCACATATAAATATATATATATATGTGTGTGTGTGTGTGTGTGTGTGTGTCTGTCAGCACGATAGCGGTCGTAAATATGGTCCGATCTTGATGAAATTTGGTACAGACATGTAAAGTGGTAATCAATTGGACAATTGGACGAGTTCGTTAACTAGCCCGATCGGACCACCGGAAGGGGGAGTAAAGGGGGGTAACCCCCCAAAAATGGGGTTTTTTGAGTTTTTTACATGGAAAAATAAAATTTATCTAATTTTGGTTAGCACCATCGAATTCAGCTCGAAAAAACAAACTATTTAGTATTTTGAATCATTGCTTTATGTCCATTGGTTACCGAGATATCGAAAGTGGTAAACACAGTACGTTGTCCCAATGTTAACCTTATGGGAAAAAGTAAAATTCTATATCTCGCTTATTTCTCAACATATCCTAATAAAACTTGGTTTGTAGCTTCATCTAGATGAGATTTATTGTATTATAGTCTAAAATCCCCGAAGTTTCCATTTTAGTGGCAGCAAACCAGCATACTCATTCCCCATGTTATCCTTATGGGAAAAAATGCTATATCTTCCTTCTTTTTTAACATATCTCGGTAAAACTTGGTATATGTCTTCTCCTAGTTCAGATCTACTAATTATTGAATTAAAACCATCCAGTTTTATAATACCTGTTGCAGCAAACCTGCATACTCATTCTCCATGTTATTCTTATGGAGATTACAAAAACATGTCAAATCTCGCTATGTTGGATTGAAATACGTTCTTTTATATTTAAAATTCGCTGTGTATGCAGGTCTGCTGCAACGGGGGTATTTATATATACATCTATATATCTATCTATCTATATATATATATATACACGTGTCTGTCAGCACGATAGCGGCCATAAATATGGACCGATCTTGATGAAATTTGATACAGACATGTAAAGTGGTAATCAAATGGAGAGTTCGTAAACCAGCCCGATCGGACCACAGGAAGGGGGGGTAAACAGGGATAAACCCCCCTTAAAAAGGGTTTTTTGAGTTTTTCCGTATGCATCTGCAGTGGCGGCCGGCCCATAAGGACTCTCGGACGCCGCCCCCCCAGAAGATTTTCAAACATACTGAATTAAATTAGTTTACATATGTATCCGATAAATGTGTAAAAACTACTAATTTTCAATACACTGATCATTAATAATAAATTCATTTCAACTATATGCATAGAAATATGTTGCGAAAGTATTTAGGTACATCTGCTATTGCGCGTACTATATCCCGCGGACGCTAGCCGAAGCGTCCCAATCCTAACGCATGCTGTCTTATGGCAAATCGAGCAGTCACTGGTGAGGGTGCTCTGACGTCACTACAATGTTTTGATATAGGGCGGATCGGGCAGAGTCCGAAGATGCGCGCGCACATCAGCATTTAGTGCAGCCACCACAATCTCTTTAGGGCAATAAGAAACTGAACCTTTGCTGCCGTTATGATTGCACTATTCATGTTGGCTCACCTGTTGTTTGCTCGTTTTAGTAACCATAGCAACCAAACTCTCTAACCTCCAAACCGTAACGTAACCTAAACGATGGGAGCTGAAGTGAGGTTATTTATTTACATTCTGTGTTTCATGTATCTATTTTACTCCAATGAGACGGTAATCAGGGATGGTGACAAGTGATTAATATTATTTTAATAGTGAATCCAGCGGATATTGGTAATATTGCAGACCATGAAATATGAATAGCAATCGAAGGTGGGTGAAATACACAACATCCGTAATACTCTTTTGGTAGTTAGTAGTAAGTGAGTCCTCCTGTTCATTTAACCCACCAGCCGCCACTGTGCATCTGATTTTACCTGCTAAGGGGGAGCAGTCCGTATTCAGCCGAGCTGCAGTAGTCATTGTGCTAAAACGGTTTTATATGTATTTTCAATAAGATTTATTTTGTAATTTAGGTTATGTTATGGAGTGAGTTTTTAAGAGTTTTAAACATTGCAATTACCAGTTTTACAATGTAGTTTAAGATATCTCAATACATTTCAACATAGGGGTTTTTGAAGTTTTATTACCTTGAGCCAATTTATTTTTGGATTTGGTGCAGTTATAATTCCACAAATAATAAGAAGAAGACGAACATTGACCGGTCGGAGGGAACACGATCGCAACTGCTGGCATCACCCTCCCGATGTAACATTTATTTGATGCTCCTTCCGACCTCAAACCAGGGGCGGCTCCAGGGGGGGGCCATGGGGGCCATGCCCCCCCCCCCGAGAGCTCCGTATTTTTGAAAATTTCAAACAAGATTTTACTAAAATTCATTCTTGTATATATGAAATTATTTTTGACCTAATATCGGAAAAGCCGTTTCGTATAGAAGATTCTCGAAGACGAAACTTTTTTATTTCTATATATTTGTTACTTATGTACACTTGATCTAAGCTTACATTTTTTGTTCAATATTAATAGTACGAGACATTTCAAGTTGTTAGGTTGGCAGCGCGTCACGATTTGCCGCCATAATGAGGTTTGGGTTTGGAAAATATTATCATCGTCAGTGATATTATTTGTGACAAAAACAAATCAATATACGCTTATTATGAAAGTAGCACTTATTTCTTGGGGGCTGTTTCTAAACGATGTTGGTGAATTAATTGATAAAATTGATTTTGTATTTTGTAATACTCATTCCGTTTCAAAACCGTAAAGATATAATGGAGATGGATTGTAACTAGTAATTAGTGATTAGTAGCTAGTAATTGTGAAACGCGTTTAGAAACAGCCCCCTGTGATGGATTGAAATAATTTATATTTTTACTAAGACCATCGAGTAAGTAATTAATTTATCCCTTTGAATACTATCTGGCATTCAATACTTCGGACTATACCATGCTACTATTGTCTCAACTGAACGTACAATCATAACAAAGTTGGAGTTCATTTAGCCTGTCTTAGTCCTATTTTAAAAAATGAACAAATTATTCAATCATTAAAATAGGGGCCGTCCATAAATACATAACGCTCCTACGAGAGGAGGGGGGGTTTCGTCAGCATTATGCACCGTTACAAAGGAGAGAGGGGGGCTTCAACGTAACGATAAGCAACTATTAAACCTTAATAATAAATTTCATAAATTATTCCAACAAATTCAAATTATCTTCAAAGTAAAAATTTTTGACTTTTGTGCGGGGGTACAGTGTTACGTAACTTTTGAGGGGGATTAGCGCCAGCGTTACAAGTCCGTTAAAAGGGAGGAGGGGTTTCTGAAAAGACCGATTTTAGCGTTACGTAATTTAAGGATAGCCCCTTAAGTACAATTTTTGACAAAGTGTTAATATCTCATAGTCAGAGGAGATAATAAACACGTATTTGGGGGGGGGGGGTGAACAAAAAATTGAACCAAATTTTTGTCATACTTGCCCCCCCCCCCCCCCGAGAAACTGTCCTGGAGCCGCCCCTGCCTCAAACCAATGAACTTAAAACGTTTTCATTGCGGTGGGTTGGTTGCATTTCGAGAATGAAAAGACTGGCAGAGATAATGCGTCATTTACGCATTGTTGCCACAAAGGAAAGGTTGCCTACAAAGTCAGCCGTTCCTTATAGTTCTTGTTTTGGTGATAGTAATTATCAATAAGGTGCAGGGGCAATCCCTAAACAAAGGAGGTCATTGTTCACGGCACCAGTGTTTGCTCTCGGGCATCTACATGTTGAAATTGTAACGACCATTATTTTTAGTTGTTCCTTTTTATCGTTTTCCGCTCAACTAAACCCGATCTTCTGGACCTTGGTTAACTTCCGCTACTTACCTCTATCGTCCTTTGACCTTGCGTCGCCTCCCGCAGGCTTACGTCGCCTTCCGAAGGTCCGCTTCACCTTCCGCTACTTACCTTTACCGTCCTTTGGCCCGGTGTCGACTCTGGTAAGTCGGCGTCACCTTCCGTAAGTCGGCGTCGCTCTCCATAGGTCGGCATCGCAATCCATCATCCTACGCTACCCTCCCTTACCCGGCGTCGCCAAAACCCATCCTGAACCTACCACACTTACCAAACTTAACCTCAAAATCACCCCGGTTACCTGTGTTCCTATGTTAAAGTATAGGCAGAACCTTCCTCCTCGACAGCCAGTAAGTGACTGGCCAATTTGGACGTTCTGCGCATGCGCGGCCCCTGGCGGGCATAAATACGGCCCCGTTGCTAGGATGAAGTTCAGTTGCTCCCGAGACACCGACGAGTAAACATCGGCGCTCTCACCATAGGTAAACTATTCCCCTTCCGAGCATGAGTTATCATAGCAATTCCGCCCTTTTCGTGCTTGAGTAATCATAGCAATTCCGCCCTTTTCGTGCTTGAGTAATCATAGCAATTCCGCCCTTTCCGTGCTTGAGTAATCATAGCATATTCACCCTACGTGCTTGAGTAATCATAGCAGTTTCGCCCTTTCTGTGCTTGAGTAATCATAGCATTTCCGTCCTTCGTGCTTGAGAAACTATAGCATTTCCACCTCACGTGCTTGAGCGATCATAGCATTTGCGATCACAGCATTTCCACCTCACGTGCTTGAGCAGTCATAGCATTTCCGCCCTTTGTGCTTGAGTAATCATAGCGTCCGTCCGTTGTGCTAGAGCAGTTTTAGCATTAGCCTTGAATCGTGCTAGAGTAGTTTTAGCCTCAATCCCCATCCCAGAGCTAGAGACATCCAAGCTATAGCCCTTCCTATTATCCTTCGTCCATCTGTCTCTGACGAACCGGCTCTTTTACAAATCATCGTAATTCCTGGCCATCTGTCTGAGCCATCCTACCCCAACAACGGCCCCTGGATTACTTTAATTAATGAGTTGGTTTGGGAGTTTAAGACCATCCTCAATATTTGTGGAAAGGCTTAGAAACCTCCTATACACTCCTAAACTCCTGGATTAGAAAAAAATACATATACGATCATATTTATTCTGAAAACCCCACCCCTCCCTCACTCTTTACAGCTGATACATATATATATATATATATACAGGGTGTCCCGAAATTATGGTAAAATATTTTAGCATATGATAGTAGAGGTAAAAATAAGAAAAAAAGTTTATATAAACATAGGCCCTAAATTGCTTCGTTTTCCGTCTGTTTGTGATTTTTACATATTTAATCATATCTCACGAACCGCTAAACGTATAAACTTCAAACTTGGTATATGGATTACCACTATGAAGAACTATTTTTGTATGGAGTATCAAATTTCTACTCTGTACCATTTCAAAATGGCGACTGTTTTTTGTTTTCAAAACTAAATATCTTAAAAACCGTAAATTTTAGAAAAATTACACACGAGACAAAAATGTTGCAAAATTTAATCTTATAAACGCTGATATTAATATTATGATGATTGGACAACTAATAACAGAAAAATTTTAATTTTTCTGAATAAAAACATGGTTTTTTTCAACATTTTGTCTGCAATTTGCATGTTTTTATTCAGAAAAATTGAAATTTCTCTGTTATTAGTTGTCCAAACATCATAATATTAATATCAGCGTTTATCAGATTAAATTTTGCAGCTTTTTTGTCTCTTGTGTAATTTTTCTAAAATTTACGGTTTTTAAGATATTTAGTTTTGAAAACAAAAAGCAGTCGCCATTTTGAAATGGTACAAAGTAGAAATTTGATAATCCATACAAAAATAGCTCTTCATAGTGGTAAGCCATATACCAAGTTTGAAGTTTATACGTCTAGCGGTTCGTGAGATATGATTAAATATGTAAAAATCACAAACAGACACACAGACGGAAAACGAAGCAATTTAGGACCTATGTTTATATGAACTTGTTTTCTTATTTTTACCTCTACTATCATATGCTAAAATATTTTACCATAATTTCGGGACACCCTGTATATATATATATATATATATATATATATATATATATATATATATATATGTATATAATAAACGAATGGTGTTTTTGGCTTCTGAGGACCTCAAAACGTAAAGTTATTATGGTCTCGGGCTTAGGTATTACCATGAGACCTACGGTAACAGCTTCTTCCCTGTAGGGGAAATTCGCTAAAACACAACCTCAGCCACGGAGCCCAGCTGATGATCCACTTTCTTTATTCATCGATGATCACGATTTGAATGGAAGTATAGTTTTAAATCGCATATTTCAAAGTGAGATTTTGTTTTAGAGCGAATGTCCAATTCTAGGGCAAACTATGATAGCTGCATCGGATTGCGTACATCGCATATCTCCAAAATTGGAACGGCCTCTCTATTTTATTCTGTGCTTTCTGACGTGAAACTACGGTATGGAGAGTATTCAAAGTTGCTTCAAGTCACAAAGCTATACATGGACTGCTAGTATTTATAAAAAAATCTTGAAACACTGATGTCATTAGATATACTTATTCCTAATCCCTTACCTTAATTACAGAGTTGATTTGGGAGTTTAAGACCATCCGACCATCCGTCAATATTTGTGGAAAGGCTTAGAAACCTTCCACACTCCTAAACTCCTGGATTAGAAAAAAATATATATATTCACATTTATTCTGAAAAATCCACTCCTCTCTTACTCTTTACAGCTGATTTTGGCCAGTCCGTATGAATATGTGGGGAGGCTAAATAATATGTAGTTTTTAATCAGAACCCAGAAGTAAACAAACACAAAAAACACATAAACAATAACAACTACTTCAAAAATTAATGTATTTTGTAAATATTAATAATATATTTATGAGTCAGTCTTGATTATTTGTTTGTAGAGACGTTTTGAACACTGTAATGGGATTATACAAATGTTTGGAAATATGTTGTTCTCCAATTTCTCAGCGGTATGTCATAGCTATTTCAGTTCTTTGTGGGTTGGCCCTACAATTTATTCATCGTCTTGCATTCCATTTGGTGCTTACAGAGATAACAAACACTGTTGTGGATTATAGTGACCAGACATTATGTCATTTCAGTCTCAAGAACACAAAGGAAGGTAACACATCGTACTTGATAGTTCTAAGACGCTACAGTGAAGTGGATTTTTTCTGGTCATACAACGAGCAAACAGTTCTTGTAAGTGCCTATTATGTAGGTAACTTAATGACTCTAATCTGTGGAAGGTACTTGATTATGAAGTTTGGAGCAAAAAGAATATTTGGATTAGGAATATTTATAAATGCACTAGGTTCTCTTCTCACGCCAGTGAGTGCTAGATGTAGCCTACTTTCCCTGATCGTGGTACGAGCTGTCATGGGAGTGGGACAGGGTCCTTTAATGCATTCTGTGGCCTTCCTCTGCAACAGGTGGAGTCTGTATCAGGAAAGACACATGTTTTCCAACATAATGCACTCAGGAATCGTCATTGGTGGAATCATTGGATTTACTGGCACAGGTCTATTAATGCAATATTTGAAATGGGAAACAATATTTTACTGTTACGCAGTTGTTTCTTTCCTGTGGTACTTTATGTGGTTTGTGTTTGTTTATGAAAGTGCTGATAAACACCCTTTCATTAGTCAGCGAGAGAAAAGGAAAATGACTCATGAAAGTGGACAAACTTTTGATGGATACGAAATTACTTTGGGGACAATCTTTAAATCGGTTCCGTTATGGGCACTCTGCTTCATAATACTTGGAAATAGCTGGACATTTTACTTTGTATCAAACTTACTTCCTCAATATCTGTCTAGGGTACTACTTTTTAATACTCTTGAAACTGGCCTGTTTTGTTCTTTACCATACGCAGCTTTGTTTATAGTTTCAATCTACTTCGGAAAGTTGTCAAAGTATCTACTTTCAAACGGGTATATTTTGAAAAAGACCTTGGCCAAGTTAGTTTTGTTACTGTGTGCCATATTCTCGCCATTATTCATGATG
Source organism: Flexamia atlantica (assembly GCA_035578135.1). NCBI lineage: Eukaryota > Metazoa > Arthropoda > Insecta > Hemiptera > Cicadellidae > Flexamia > Flexamia atlantica. The sequence continues at coordinate 83,228,898 of JAQJVK010000001.1, read as the reverse complement.
AGTGCTTCATTTGCTGGATGCTCAAGAATAATTGCAGTAGCATTTTTTTCTCTATCAATGGGTTGTTATGGTTTTGAATATTCTGCATTGCAAGTTTTTAACACCAATCTCTCCGGAAGCAGTGCTGAAATAATACAAGCAGTAAATAACTGTATAAGATCTCTTAATGGAATATTGGTTCCTGTAGTATTTGCAGTGTTCAACCATCAAAATAGACTTCAATCTGTGGAGAGTTGGCGACAAGGTTTTATCTTTTTTACGTTTCTTGCATTAGTAACAACAATAATATATATAGTTTGGGGATCAGGAGAAATCAAAGATTGGAATCATGCTCCAACAAGTACAGATTTTCCTGAACAAAATCGTGCTAACTATGTGAATCAAGATGGTAAGAACATTCAAAATAAAGATTCCTCACACAGTGATGTCAACAGGGCGGAATACTCTGGTACAGCATCCCGGGAATGATTCTAGTGTTTTTATACATTTACCCTATATTTGGTGAACGCCTGCTCTGGAGCTTCCCAAATTTTTCATATTAAATAAAACCAATAAAGCAAATTTTAATATGCACTACAAATTGTGTATAGTACACCATAACTCCTTTGTAGCATTTAATAACATAACTTCTTTATATTTTAAGTATGATTTCCACTGAATAACTAGTTATAGATCCGGTAGTAATAGTGTTTATAATGATCAACTATTGTTTTTTTATTTTTTTCTATTTTTGACAATGCAGGCTAGGGTATAAAAACCATGCAGCCTCGAAGTACAATTATCTTGTGGTCCAGTAGACAGTGCACTAGGCTTACTTCCACTGGATTGTCTTAATGATTAACTTGGGTTAGTTACTTAATGTTTTAGCGAATTTCCCCTATAGGGAAGAAGCTATTACCGTAGGTCTCATGGTAATACCTAAGCCCGAGACCATGATAACTTTTTGTTTTGGGGTCACCAGAAGCAAAAAACACCATTCGTTCGAATTTTTATACATCTATCTATCTATCTATCCATCTATCTATCTATCTATCTATCAATCTATCTATCTATCTATCCATCCATCCATCCATCCACCCATCCATCCATCCATCCATCCATCTATCTATCTATCTATCCATCTATCTATCTAACATCCCAGTGGGCCAGGGGTGGCAACACTGCAATCATGTGACTTAAGTCATATGACAAGACTCGCCCTTGTCAAGCTAACAAGCTAATTCTCGTTACTGCTGCAGAAGCTAAAGTGAGTGTGAATGTTGTATGGAAAATGGTTTCTCTAAAAGAGTTGCTGTGTGTTTTTCTTTCATTATTTCAACTTATTCAAGGAAATGTTCCAGTGTTGATGTGGGAATCTAGCAAAAGTGATCGGGTGAATACATTCTCTGCCTTTCATCCTTTAAGTAAAAATGAATTTTTGCAATATTTCCTCAAGAAAGTGCATGGTGAACAGCCTCTTCCTCTGATTGCAGTGTTCCCAGAAGAACGACTGTCAATTGAAGATTTTAGCTGGCAAGATTCTCAGGGACAAGGGTATTTTCCCCAAATAAGATATATCTCTGAAAATGCTGCTAATGCTGAATTTCTGCCTTTAGTTCAGGATCCAATAGGCGCTGTTAACCAACTATCACACTATGAGTTCTCAGTAATGAATATTGATCCGAATGACATAAATGATTTGCCTGATGGTTGTGGTAAAATATTGATTTTTAAACTACCAGAAGCCAAACCCGAAGAGGACAGGTCTGGAATGCTGAGACGTCATGATGTCAAAATTGCTGAAGGTTATAGTCAGCTTTTGTCCAAATGCAGTCGTGTGATTGGTGTCATGTCAGGACAACAACCTTCTTGGGTTGAACCAGAAGAAGTAACAAGGCTTAGAAGAAGTACGGAGGAAAACACTACTGCAGTTTCTGATTCTGAAAAAACTCTCTATAAAGACCCGCGTGGAAACTCAATGCTTTATTCTAGCAAAGTTCCAAGTTTGATGATTAATGGTCAAAGTGCTCCTTTACAGAACTCATCTATAGTAGTTGTAAGTACACTAATTTACAGCAGGCCTATGAATTTACATTTCAGTTTTTTTCACCACAAGGTGACCCAAGCCACTTTGCAGCAACGTTGGAATAATTATTTAGACCTAGTTACAAAGTTGGTCTGCATTAACGGAGGACTTAAATTTCTAACCTGACCTATTCTAACCTAATATAACATACCCTTCTTTCATTACATCCTAGCCCACCTGTTCTTAGTACTTTAAAACTGGACGAGTTTCATATATCTAATCTTCTACCTTTACAGGTTATGTTTATCCTACATTCTTATTGCTTATGTGTTTAGCTCAGGTTTAGTAAGCTAACTGAACTTCGCAACATAATTAAAAAGGGGGAAGGTCAGTTTTGTTTTTGATACTCGATTTAGGTTTCAGTAATCCGATATCAACTATCAAACTATCGTGTTTAACCCAATAGATGTACTGTTTCAACAACCGTCAGTAATGAAGAAACATCAAAACATCGATAACAAATAATAACCAAAACCATTGTCAATTAAATTATTCGATTCTCTCATGAACAGTAAAACATACCTAACATACAATAGTAGGCCTACTGACATTAAATTAAACATTATAAAGCTGGCCAAAAACTAAATTAAAACATTACTAAGCCTTAAGTTAAGTAACTAAACAGCTTACCTTATTTCTCATCAACTACCATCTTGTACTAAGATAATATTGTTAAATATATTTTCATAGATTAATAAAACAACCGATGTAAAATAATGGAATCGGATGTCAAGTTCTCTCCAACAAACAATAGGCCTATTGAACTTGGTTTAGTATCGGTATATCGTTCGATATTGTTTTCATAGAAATCAGATGTTCAATTGTCAGCTATAGAAAGAATAGCAGAAGATCAGATACAAAACTCGTACCGGTAAATGTTCACTTTACGGTACTACCTCCGAAATAGAAAATTTTTTTTTAAATGTGGGAAATCACGCCCTTATTCCAGAAATGATAGTCGTTTTCCGCGGAAAACGTCGGAAAATGCCGGAAAATCAGAAAAACGGAAAAATATTTTTTGGCTCGGAAGTAGGTCATGTGGGTACTCAAATTAATCGGGAGGATGAGCTGAACCAGAATATGCTGAAGAATTTTCAAAATCAGATGGATAATAACGGAGTTATGGCAGGAAAAGTACCGGAAAAGTCATAGATTTGCACAAAATGGGTTAGTTCTAGGTGAGTTACGCTAAACTGTGGGATCTAAGGTTAGGTTTGGAGGCTAGACTATGTTAGGTCTAGTTAGGTTATGTTAGACTATGTTAGGTTTGGTTTGATTACTGTAGGTTAGATTAGGTTTGGTTAGGTTTTATTGGATTTGGTTATGTTTTATTAGGTTTGGTTAGGTTGAATTAGGGTTGGTATTGTTAGATTAGGATTATAATATCACATTCTTACTTTACCAACCTTATCCATACCTAACTTTAACGTTTTAAACCAATCCTAATGTAACATTATGCTACTTATCACAACCTAACATAACCTAACCTAACATAACCTAACCTAACCTATCCTAACCAAACCAAATACAACCTAAACTAACATAACCAATCCCTATCTAATTTATTCCAGCCAAATCCATCTTCATGTAACTTAAACAAAAGTTGGTTTATCAATTTTTATGTTTTTTGGCTTTATCTCGACTATTGTACGTCAGATCATGAAAATTATTGCAGAATATTGTTCAGCGTGTAATTTCCTTTAATTTGAGTACCCACATGATATGTTTTAGACAAAGTTTGTTTTCGGTTTTTCCGACGCTTTTCCGGCCGTATCTCCGTTAATATCCAACGTATCTTGAAAATTCTTACATATTCTTGTTCAGCTCGTTCTCCCAATTAATTTGAGTACCCACATAATCCACTTTTGGGGTGAAATTTTTTTTCCGGTTTTTCCGATTTTCCGGCATTTTCCGACGTTTTCCGCGGAAAAAACTATCATTTTCAGAATCAGCGCGTTATTTCCTACATGTTGAAAAAAAAATTTTCAATTTCGGAGGTGGTACCGTAAAGTGAACATTTACCCTCGTACCTTTAAAACTTTACTGAACAAAATCACCATTAGAGGGATCTAACAAAAGGGTGGCTTAGGGGCCTTAAGACGGAATTTTAATAGGAAATTTTTTCAAGCCTCGTTTTTCCTACAGTCACCCAGGCGGTTCGTGCATAAGAGCACATGAGCACGTGAACCCCCTATGAAAAACCACAAATAGGCCTAATGTTATTTATTAAAATTCTTCAATATAAACGCAGAGTATCCCAAGCAATTAAAAATGACAATAATAAGCAACAGCGAAGAGTGCGCGTCGCACTCGACGTTGTCACAAGAGCCAGTGAGGCGAGACTGAGTTTGGAGCACAGCTCCGTGGCTACTATAGGCGTAGGGCGAGTCCATTTGTGGCAGTGGCTGGGGAGGAACCATGATTGCATGGTGCCTTATGGAGCTTCCCTCAGAGCTGCTTCCTAGTGTGCCCATGTGCGTTTTAACGAGACTTGACACTTGTTTTTTGGCTCGGATGATGTTAAAGATTATTAATATAAATATTGTGTGTTTTAATGTTGTTTTAATGATAAATATGTTATATTTCAGTGATATAATTTGGTGTTTTATGATATACTCTGATTATCGAAAGAAAACAATTGGTGTAGCGGCCGTGCGATAGCTGACCCTCAGCAAGAATATTTATTACACTCCTGGCTAATGGTAATGGCATATTTAAATTATTGCAAATGTATTGTTATTCGTGTCAAAATATAACTGGCTATGTAAAATTAAATTTTTTGGGGTAGGAATTAATTACAAATTGTTTAAAGACTTGCGTTACTATTTACATGAATAAAATTTACCAAAAGCGTGTACGATTATTTAAAACTTGCTAAAAAAACTTGTATTAGCCTATACTTTTCAAACGAATAAAATTTACTAAAACTTGTAACGAAATATTTTAGTTGCAACAGTATGAAATAGAAGGAGTCAGTGCTGCGTGGCCACGGCCGCGTTTTCTTTCGGTAATCAAGGTATAGTCGTAATTCATCGTAGGTTAATGATTTTTATTTTCAAGCATTAATCAATGATGGAGCATAATAATTGTAGGCTTCAGTTCACAGTTATTTATTTAAAAAAACATTCCGTTATCCGATTTATTGCTATAATATTAATTATCTCAGTATATTTCAGGACTACAGATTAATAATAAAATTGGTTTCAGTCATTTATTCATGCTCAGCACTAACTAACTTATTTAAAAGAAATATAAATATTCTAGATCTAGGTGTATAAGTTAACAAAAATTGGTTTCAGTCATTTATTCATGCTCAGCACTAACTATTTAAGCCTTATTTATATGTTTACTCTGAATAATTCTCTTTTAAAATAAAATTATGGTTATTTTTATGTGCAATGTTAAAAATAAAAATTACAGTCAATAAAAAATAGTGAAGAATTAACTAATGTTTAATTTTGGGTCAGTATCATATTAATGTGTAATAGTAGTAGCAAAATACGATTCATAATCGTCAAAGTTAGGGTGGTGCCTTATTAAATTTAATACTTTAAGCATTACACTCGTGTATAACAACAGGTGTCTCAAGAAATGCAGGAGCTGCGGTCTTTTAAGCGTTTGACGTACTTCAATACCGATTAGTTTAAGACGATAACTGTAGTATAATACATTGATATCATGCCGTATATATTTTTTAACTGTGAACCCCCAGTACATAAATTCACGAGCCGCCACTGCAGTCACCGCATTTATTTAAGTCATTAGTGAAACTAACCTCTCAACAACAGTCCCGAAAATTCAATTTGAACAAAATTTCAAATCATCGAATGATATTTAACTATTTTTTCTAATCAAACTAACGACCAACACGGGTTTAGGCCTATATACAATGGTGCTTATTAGCCCCCTTGGGCCATGGCAAAAATGGGACCTTGGCTTTGAGGGGGCGAGAATGCTAAAGTATCAAAAAAAATTAATTATATTTGTTTGGAATAGGCTATGTGCAGTGTACTTTTTTCAGAAAATAAAATGAAGTAGAAAATAAAAATTAAGCTAAAATTTATACAGGCCACCAAATCTTACTAGAAAGTCCATGCGATGGAAAGGTATAGGGGAAAATTTTTGGAACACGGATTTTGACTTTGCAGCTTTGTTTTGACTTGTTAGGAGGTGAACATATCAAAGTCCCTGATTGTAGCCCTTGAGCAGGGGAAGGTTACATTAGGTTATTAAAATTTTTTTGTGAGGTCAACACCTTTTTTTAGACCAATTCTCACATGATTGAGGTGTAAATTACTGGAAATTTTATTAATATTTCATGAATGTTGTTGATTTTGCTTTAGATGAAAAGGCTTTGCCCTATTGGGCTTGTAAATTACACACAAGTGGGTACTTTGCAATTATACGGAGGCCACCTTCAGGCGAAAGTATGATTCATCAGGTAGGCCTATTGTTCGATTCATAACGAAACGAGGAAATTTCCTTTAATGTATTTATGGTAACCTAACCTAATATAACACGCTGTACGGTATAAGGGTGGCGATTGGGTGTGGCCGCTAGCGATTGCAGCGACGCGTTCAACTCAATCCTCCCCAACATCACTGCCTTCTGGGAGGCAGAAAACGAAGTCCACTCATCATAATTATTTGTCAAATTTGGACAGTCAATCAAGCAAAGTATGTTCTTCCTGATTATGAAATTATTGTTGATATTCAGTAAAAAGGCACTAAAAATAGTGGCCTCCGTATAATATCAAAGTACTCATAGAATACGTACATGTATTTCTTATGGAAGGAATATTTAATAAAATACTACACTGTAATAAAATTAGTGCTTAGCTTGTAAATGATTGGACCGAAATAGACATAAGCTTATCATATACTTTATTTACAGTAAATTTTTATTTACTTTAATTTTTTAATTTAATAGGGTGCACTAAAAGTTAATAGTTTTCAAGATATTTAGGAAAAACCTAAAAATGGTACCTTCAGACCCCCCTCCTTCCCCTTGCTCAAGGGCTACAGATTGGGACTTTTGATATGTTCACCTTCTAACTAGTCCAAACAAAGCTGCAAAGTCAAAAATTGTGTCCCATGCATTTCTCCCTATACCTTTTTTTGAGCATTCGTTGCCTAGACTATATTCTCCACTTTCAATGGATTAATTTAGTACTGTATGAAAAAAGGTTTAAACATTATTTTTCAGGAAACTGTAGGCTACCAGGACTACAGAATAGAAGGGCTGCGCTGCGCGGAATCAAAAAGAGATGCCAGCCGGCAGTGGCTGTGACGTCACGGCGATACAGACCCACTACGGCGAACGCGCCGCGCCGGTGTATGTCTTGTCTCGTTTACACACTCCTCTATGCTTATAAAAAATTATGTCTACGTCAAACCTTATATATTCATAATCTGCATAAATCGAGGAATCTAACATTGTAAATATGTTTTATATAAGGCAGAAAAATAATTATTTAAGAAGAAAAACTTAACTGTATTGCCATAATTGTGACTTAAAAAAGTTAGTCGGCTACTACTTTTTTTATTTTTTGGTCAGGTGAGTTTCATCTGCACGAAAGTTGTAGCTAATGAGATGAACTTTACACTTTGTATTTAAACTTTTTTCCTAGCTCGTCTAGTTTTCTCAGAAACTCAGGTTGAACAAAGGAGACTACTTCGGCCGCGAGCCCGCGACGCGTCTGCCGCCACACCCGACTCGTCATTGGGTTTGGCATAATTAATTACATGTACACCATAATTATTTACGATTGTCCATTATGTCTTACAAACAACTACCATCAAACAATTTTAAACCTTTGATGTATAAAAAACAAACATGGGTTAATTTGATTTATATAGCAATTTCAATACATAAGTACACATGTAAATCTTTCTTACAAACTAAAAACAATAACTTACAACAGTTTGAAATTAGTTTTTTCGTGATTTAGTCCATTTTTAGCGAATTTCCTTAAAGGAATAAGCTATTACGGTAGCACTCATGGTAAGACCTAAGTCCGAGACCATGTTAACTTTTCATTTTGGGGTCCCCAGAAGCAAAAAACACCATTCGTTCGAATTTTTATATATATATATCTATATATCTATATATATGTCTGTTAACACGATAGCGGCCGTAAATATGGTCCGATCTTAATGAAATTTGGTACAGACGTGTAAAGTGGTAATCACTCGGACTAGATCGTGAACCAGCCCGATCGGACCACCGGAAGGGGGGGTAAAGGGGGATAAACCCCCCCAAAAATGGGTTTTTTGAGTTTTTCACATAGAAAAATAAAATTTATCAAATTTTTGTTGGCACCATTGAATTCAGCTCAAAAAAACAAACAATTTAGTATTTTGAATTACTGCTCTATGTCCATTTGTTACCGAGATATTGAAAGTGGTAAACACAGTACGTTGTCCCAATGTTAACCTTATGGGAAATAAGTAAAATTCTATATTTCGCTTATTTCTCAACATATCTTGATAAAACTTGGTAAATGGCTTCTTCTAGTTCAGATCTACTAAATATTGAATTAAAACCAACCAGTTCAAACATACCTGTAGCAGCAAACCTGCATACTCATTCCCCATGTTATTCTTAAGTAGCTTACATAAACATGTCAAATCTCGCTACGTTGGATTGAAATATGTTGTTTTGCACTTGAGATTCGCTGAGTATGCAGGTCTGCTGCAACGGGGGTATTCATTCTTTTGGGTGATTTTCCTCTTGTTCATGTACTGAAATTTGTTGTTTGGATGTCTAATTCTAATAAATAGTTAAATAATAATAAATAGTTAAATAGCAATAAATAGATTCTAAGTTTGGGAGTGTTCTGCAAGAAGCTACACTACAGGCCACCATTATTTAAACACATTTTAAACTAATAAACAGCTTATCAAACAAAAATAAACCTAAATAGGCAAATTATACACTAATATCGACACGAACAACAATTGTTTACAAGATTGTAGGCGCGCGAAACAGTGTGTATGAGCAAAACAGTGTGTCCAATTTACGGATAATATTCCACGAAAAAAATTCTTCTCAATTTATCCCTTATTTCTCCAAGTATTGTCTCGTATCCCGTCTTTGGGATAAATCCCTAAAGTGGAAAAACTGGAGCAATAGCTCGAGTTAAGACGCGGCCGCCCGGGTTTTTCGCGCGCTCCACTAATCAGCTAGCTCTCCGGTCTATTCAACCTGCGATTCTGGGAAAACTAGACGCGCTAGAAAAAAAGTTTAAACACAAAGTGTAAAGTTCATTTCATTATCTACAACTTTCGTGCAAACGAAACTTACCTGACCAAAAAATTAAAAAAGTTGTAGCCGACTAACTTTTTCAAGTCACAATTTATGACAATACTTTAAGTTAGTTGTTGTAAAAAATTATTCATAAGTCTTATTTGGAAAATATTTACACCATAAGATTCGTCAATTTATACAGATTATAAATATATAAGGTTCCACCCAAATATCTCTCTTATGGACATGAAAAACAGCGATAGAAAAGCCACGCGTATCAGTCAGACAAGTAGCAGCCGCCAACTGCTGTGTATTGCCGCCACGTCACTACGGGGGGGAGGGAGGGGAGTTTGGGCACTGTCGGCTTTTAGCTGAGATGAAAGGAGTGGCGCAGCCCTTCTATTCTGTAGTCCTGGTAGGCTACTGTTAGTTCTAACTATGTGGCAGTCATTGAAGGAGGGAGATTAATAACTTAAGGTGATTGTGATTTGACAAGCTGAAACTATGTGACGTGTGATCATGTCATTCAAAATGTTCAGATTTCTTGACTTTGTACGAAACTGTTTCATCATTTCATTCAACCAGGAATATTATTTGTGCAACAGAAATTATTAATCTCATCAAAAAGTCATGCTATCCTATTTATGTGTGGCAGTTTTTATAAAGCGTGAAGAGTGTTGTCTGCTAGAAAACATAGGTTAGGTATGAGCTGAATCAGTGTCTCCATCACAGCCAGGCAGTTTTACTGTAAATGATTCAAAATATTACCTTGAATTACTTTAAACAAGAAATTAATTACTTATACAAGGAATTCTGTATTACTTACTTACTTACTTGGTACTTTGTTAGTCATCCAGTTGGCCGCAGGCGGCGTTGGATCCGTCATTCTTTGTTCCCGAAGGGATGAAATATTGGGAGATGTGTTATCTCTGGGTTTGGAAAAGTTGAGTTGATTTGGTTGGATTGATTGGGTTCAAGGTCAGGTTAGGTTAGGTCTGTCCTCTGGTGGTTTGTGTGGTTTGACAAAACAAGTAAAATTCTTCCAAGTCTGTAAAATGATTGACTCAGTAAAATACTTTTAAGACCACTCTTAAACTTTAACAAATTGTTGTCTAATCTAATGGAAACTGGAAATTTTTGAAACATTTTTTGTCCTAAATACAATAATTTTTTCTCAAAGAGAGCTAATTTAAATGTTGTATGGCAAAAGAGTTCTTAAATCTAGTGTTGTATCTATGGAGTTTATTTTGAGGTTCTAAATTGTTTTATTTAATATATGTAGCTATTTCTAGCATAGGCCAATACAAACTTGGCACCGTCAGAATACCCAAGGTTTGAAAATATTCCCTACAAGAGGTTCGAGGGTGTAGCTTGAAAATCTGAGGTCTGAGGGCCTTCTTCTGCCAATCAAAATTCGATTCAAGTTTGTTTCAGTCGCACCCCAGAGGACAATAGAGTAGGAGATATAGGACTCGAGCAAGCTGTGGAAGATAGTTTTCAGAAGTTTAAGGTTTTGAAGATTTCTCAAACTGCATAGAACAAAGATTCCCTTCGCAAGCTTGGATTCAATTTTTTCCAACTGCTCACTCCAGTCCTGGGCATCGTCCAATCTCACCCCCAGAAAATCAACTGAATTGGCAATCTCGAGTTCCTCGTCCCCAATGAAGAGATTGGGTAGTCTTGCCAATTTTGAATTATTTTTTGGTGTGTCTGAATGCAGATAAAATTAGTTTTATCTGCATTCAGTCTGAGTTTGTTTTGTTCAAAATATTGGGCCAGACAATTTATTTTGGTGAATGTTGATTCTTCCAAGTTGTCATAATTTCTGTGCTTGGTGACAACTGTCGTGTCGTCAGCAAACACTAAAATGTTGTTCTCTGTGATTGCCTTTGTCATGTTGTTAATGTAAGCTATAAAAAGAACAGGGCCCATAATTGATCCCTGCGGAACTCTGCTTAGGATCAATTTTTTAGTTGACTGGACGGACATTACTTTAGATTCTGTTTCCCAATCAATTTCGGTCACTTGTGATCTGTCGCTCATGTAGGAGCCGATCCTTTAATTCCAAAAGCCGACAATTTTAAAAAAGAATGGCCGCATCGACACAATCAAAGGCCTTGCTGAGATCTGCAAACGTTCCGATTACAGTCTCCCTGGCTTCCATCGCATTATGCAGTCATTCACAAAATCAGTTAATGCCAGTTTGGTTGATTTTGATTTTCTGAAACCATATTGCCTCCCATTTAGAAGGTTGTTATCCTCCAAATAGGAGACAAGCTGGTCACAGACAGCTTTCTCTATAAATTTTGAAACTGTAGGCAACAGTGATAAAGGTTGATAATTGCCCATCTCCAACTCATCCCCCTTTTTAAAGACAGGCCTAACCTTGGCAATTTTGCAGCCCTTTTGGGAAAAACCACCTTCAGGATGGAGACATTGATCAAGTGTTGTCATATATGTTCATTTTATATTGCTAGTACTGTAATATTTCAGTCATTCAGTCTATTTTGCAATATGGGAATTTGGCTTGGGGCGGAGGTTATAAAAGCATTCTTGCACCTATAGAAATAATGCAAAAAACTATATTAAAACTTCTCTACGCAAACATCTTCGCTATCCAACGAATCTTCTTTTTGATGAATTTAAAGTTTTGAATATTTCACAGCTTTATGTAAGGTCGCTAATAGTTTACATTTTTAAGAATAAATTATCTATTTTCGACCATCCCGCCCATAATTATCCGACTAGATCAGATATAAATACAGGAATTCAGTTCCCGAAAGTCATGAAAACTATTAACAAAACCTCTTCTCATTATATTGCTAGCATTATTTTTTCAAAACTTCCAGATGAATTAAAATATCCTGAGCCGTGCAGTTATCTTAAATATAAGCGTCTGGTAAATAAGTGGATTGTTAGAGTCGGCCGTGAACAAATAAATCGTTTCCTCATATCAATTTACGCATAGTTTCCTTGGATAGAGATAAGGGTTTTTTGTGAGCGAGCGCGCGTCTGTGATTTGTATGTGCGTGTGCGGGCGTGCGTGCGTGCGTGTGAGTGTGTGTGTGTGTGTGTGTGTGTGTGTGTGTGTGTGTGTGTGTGAGAGAGTTGGTCCAGGTCTCTGTTGACTCATCATCCTACATATTTTTGCAGGTGTTTTTTTTTCCTTTGGCTTTCGGCGTGAATGCTTTATGCTTGCATGCATCTTGATATTTTTAGTTTAATTAATCTATTTTTAAGTCAATTATTTTTTTTTAATTTACATAGTTTTAGTTCTTTTATGAAAGTGATGAAATGCTTGTGGAAGACTCAACTGATAATGAACTCATTTCCCACGCACAGGTTTACCTTTGTGGGAAATATTTCCAATATAATACTGTATATATTTTTCTATGTCTTCTGTATATTCAAGGAAATAAAAACAATTCATTCATTCATTCATTTCTCTTATATTACAGTACTAGCAATATAAAATGAACATATATGACAAGTGTAAAAGCAGCTTTATTATTTCCTGTTGACAGGCCTTAAAAACTTTCATATTGAGACCATCAATCCCAGTTGATGTTTTTGGTTTAAACTTAGAGAACAGTTTTGCCAGTGTTTTTTTCATCTCTAGGTCTAAAATACTCTGATTCTATATTCACTCCACCATCATTATCTGTGACAGGCATCAATTTCAAGTCGTTATTGTCATTTAGTTTGGTTGCTATTTCAATAAAAAAGTTGTTCATTTGTTCGCTTATTTATTTGGGATTTTTGAGAATTTCACCATTTACATTCAGTTCAATGTTTTTTTTTTGTTTTTTGTTTCCACTATTTCTATGATCATTAATAATTTTCCAGCTTTCTTCTGATTTATTGTCAGCATTATTTATTCTATTGTTGTACCATTCTGCTTTTTCGTTTTGTACTGCACATCTATACAATCTCAGCGCTGTGTTGTATTCACTTTTATTCTGGGGTGTTTACATTTTTTCCAATGATTGTATTTTTGGATCATGTCATTTTTTAAACATGTGATATTCTCAGACATCCATTTTATTTTGTTTGTTTCCCTAATTTTTATTTTCCTTAATGGGCAGGCTATCTCAATATGGTATTTAATCGTGTTCAATAAAATAGCCTATTGTATTTTTCATTTATGTCATTTTCTGAATAAAAGTCATCCCAAACTTCCTACCTTAGCCTAATTTTCAATTCGTTGAGGTTTTCTTTTTTAATACATCTTGTTTCTTTACTCTTAAACTTATCATTCATAACCATTCCTGATTTAATTGATAGGCTGATAGCTTGATGATAAATGAAAATTATGAAATATATCTTGTTGAAATATTGAACTTGATTAAATATGGGGTTTAATGGTTGATTTATTTAAAACTGTACAGTTTACTATAAAGTTGTCAATGCATGTGGCTGTATTTTCTGTTATTCTGGTTGGAGTATTTATTACTGTTTTTAGACCTAAGCTTTCAAGAAGGTTGAAAAGATTTTTTGTTTGTGTATCTTGCTTTAGGGTATTTATGTTGAGATCTCCTCCTATCACAAGATTGGAGTTCCTAAGTTCTGGATTTATCTGGGAAAAATAGCTTTTGAGTTTGTCAAGAAAATTGTCTTCATTAGGCCTACTATATGGGCTTCTATAGACCACTGCTACTACATTACTTTCATTTACGTTAAAGATAATGTCACAGAGCTCAAAATTGTTCTCTTTACTTAATTAGGCTTACCAAACGTCCGCCATTACTGAGGACAGTCCTCTTTTTTAATTTTTGTCCGCGGAAATGTTTGCTGTTGTAAAATGTCCGCGATTTTAAAAATAGTAGGCCTAATTGAAAAAGAAAGGAAATTGAACAAATTGAACAGCATCCAATAACAGTGAAATTGAAGCCAAGGAAAATTTTGATATAAATCAACTGCAAAATTATTTTAGTCCAATAATTTAATTTTGAACCCCTCAAGACCAATTTCAGCAGAAAGGAACCTATTTCATATATTTTAACAAGTTTTAAGACTTAATATCTTATTTATGGATTACAAAGTAAAAAGCAGCCTTTACCCCACTTTGGATATGTCACTTTGGCTATTTTACGAACTCTTCCAAGAGAACCTAGCTAGTTTTAAATGTCTGTACTAAATTTTGTCACAATCGAACGATTTTTACGAGGGTTATTGAATTAACAGACACTCAAATAATTAAAATTATATTTCCCATATAAGCCAATGTTAAATTTTGAAAGAAATCTTGATTGTTGCAGGTAAAATTGCATTTTCGCGATAAACTCACTTCATATCCAGAAAGAAAACATAAAAAGCTATCAAATGATATCAATATTAATATGATCTCTGAGGTTACCCTGAACGGATATTTTTTGTCCATTCTGCTAAAACGACGGTATAATAGCTTACTCCAGAGGAAATCCGCTAAAATGTTCATGAACATTGATACATGTATCTATCGTTTTAAAAATTCATACTTTTAGCCCCACTTTTAACATGTCCTCCTTTTTTGTAGATTGTCCTCATTTTTTTAAAGGCTTGCCCTCAGTATCAATGAAAAATATATGGTAAGCCTATACTTAGTACAGTGGAAATGTTAAGAGATTTTAAAGTTTGGCTTTAGGCTATTTCTAAATAAGGTTGCCACTACTCCATGTCTGGTTTTGTTTCGGAAAAATGGTTCACAAGATGATAGTTGTGTATTTTTATTGAATCAATTGAGTCATTTTGCAGACCATGCTCTGAGATTAGAACTATATCAGGTGGTTCTTCATTTAGGAATATTTCTATTTGGCCAATTTTTCCTGCAATACTTCTGACGTTTAGGTGAATAATCTTTAGCTTATTATTTGGTCTCTTAATATTACTCCCTTTAGGCCTAAGTCTAGTGATATCAATCTTACTGCCGCTATTTTGAACACAAGAATTTATGTATGGTTTAGGCTCGTTTTCTGTTCTGAGTTTTTTGCTTCTTATTACATTGTTCTGGAATGCTCGCAGAATGCAGGAAATTTGCTACTAAATCATATAGGATATCTTTCCCTTCCTGGTTTAGGTGAAGTCCGTGCCTTGTATAACAGCTTCTAAGTATTGAATTTATTGCTAAGGAAGGCCACTTACGTTTCATGCATGCTGCCTTCACTAGGTCATTCTGCTTTTAAATCAGAATATTTTCCTGTGGCAAGTCCCACCTGATCGGTGTCTCCACCCACAGGAGTCTCCCAGGGCGCTCAGCCAGATCGTCTAGTCTGCTTCCCACCCCCCTAATTGAGTCCTCAATCACTTTGTTTGTTCCCCCAACCACAACCGTGAAATCGCCCTCCCCCAAATCTCCCTCTGCACTAATTTCCTCCATCCTATCAATAATCGCTGCCATCGGAGCTCCCGGCAGGACACTTGCTTCGACTTCCCAATCCCCCATGCGCCCTCCCAGTCCCAAACCACAGCCCCTCCCATGACTATTCCCCACAATACAGATTTTCCCAAACTTTCGCCTTTTTGACCCAGCGTTTCTCCCTCATCCCATTTAACCACCTACCCCATCACATCCAGAAGCCCGAACCCCCGCCCCCCATGATTTACGACCATTTGCCGCACTCGGTCTCCTTCCTCCCACAAGGGGAGGGAAGTCAGAGCCGTTCATCCGCCCCACCTCCTCATCCAGGCCCCCAGAAAGGACCCCATATGAGTTGGAAGTTGGCAAAGCCGGGTCCACCATCCCGCCACTCTTCACTCCCCGGCCACGTCCAGCATCCACCACTGCCAAACGACGGTTTAGCTCCTTTAATTTTGTCCCTCAATTTAAGGTTCTCTGCCTCTTTTTGACTGACTTCCTGTTCAAAGTTCAAATTTGCCTCCTTGATTTCGAGTTTCTCTCGAGTAAGAATCTCGACTTGCCTCTGAAGTGCCAAGTTTTCATCCCTATTTTGTATAGTCAAAATCTTAAAGTTATCAATGCAAGGTGAACAGACCCAATTATCATTCTTTCCTACGTTATTAAAAATAGTTTTTTCAACTTGCTACACTTTTACTTTCTCCCCCCTATACAATGTATATGGAGAAAGTATTGTTTTCGTCAAAATTTTCTAATTTGAGTTGTTAGTAGATATATTCGTTTTAGTGCTCCCTGAATCCAAAAAAGCGGTTTTTGGCGTGGTGTCTGTCTGTCTGTCTGTCTGTGTGTGTGTGTGTGTGTGTGTGTGTGTGTGTGTGTGTGTGTGTGTGTGTGTGTGTGTGTGTGCTCGTTTTAGTGCTCCCTGAATCCCAAAAAGTGGTTTTCGACATGGTGTCTGTGGATGTATGTATGTGTGGATGTAAACAAAGCTAGAGACGACACCAGTGGACTGATTTTCATGAAATTTGGCATGTAGGTATAAAGCCGTGGTATCTCCAGGCGTATTTTTCATTTGGTTGAATTTTTGATTCTTAAGGTGTTTACCCCATAAAAACCCATAAAAAATGACAAAAATCCAAATTTCTCAAAAACGGCTCTAACGATTTTGATAAAAATTTCACGGTTTTTAGTGCTTAAGATAACAAACAAAATGACACCACCCGCATGTCTGTAAAAATTCATGTTCAGAAGTTATGGGGGTTTAAGTGTTAAAAAATTCATATTTTTCAAATTTCACAAAATATGTAACCTCTAAGGAAAATATTCTTGCAACCATTAAATTCGACTTGAAAAACTAAATAATCCAGTATTGTGAATCATTAGTTTATGTCAACTGGTCGCGGAGATAAGTGATATTTTAGTTTGGCGGTAAACGCATTACGTTGTCCAATGTTATTCTTATGACAAATATTTAAAAATCGATATCTCCGTTATTTACTAACCGATTTCGATAAAATTTGGTATATATTTGTGTGATTAATTAGTTGTTAATTTGTTTTATTACACTGAATAGGTTTTCGGGTTTTAAATGACTTGAAGGGAGAAAGTATGTGTCAGTTTCCTGATACCGTTTATTTCTCACTGTGGTACCAGTTCTCACAGATGTCACACATGATCGAGCCTTCTTTCCCGTCTATTATAGTTTTGTCACATTTCCTACAGATCAATACTTCATCAACTGTCATTTTGAGATCACTACCCTAAATTACACTTATTTTCAGATATTTAATAATTTGCTCTGTTTGGTCGGTAGCTGAACTTAACTTAGGCCTAATCCTATACACTCCTGGCCTACATAAAAATTCATAAATGCTAACCATAGGCTGTTTCAAAAAATCGATTGCAATTCAGGTCTCAGTCCTTATGTTTTCATGCCTCAGTCAGTTTCATATATCTATATACTTAATACAATAATGTTTTTTCTCTTAGATCCCTTTTTCAGGCGTCCTACTGAACCAATTTTTACGATTGAGGTGTCATTTTAAAGCTTCTAATGTAGCGCACCTGCGACAGATAGTTAAATAGGCATTTCTTTTTCGGCTTCAACCCCCAAGGCTTTAATTTATTTATAGATGGCGCTTTCAACAGTCCAGTGCTGACCAACTTGCTAAATATAAATCGTAATTTAACAGCTGATTACCTACAGACGAATTGTCAACCACTGACATTGTAAACAAAAATAGATACTCTGAAAATGTAAATAAGAGAAGAAACAGCTTATGAACAGTGAACAGTCATTTTTTAGATATAATACTTTTATGGATTCGGTAGCTAAATCACTCTTTGATGTGTTTATTAAATAATAACATGTTTTAAATATTGTAAATATTAGTTAATTCATACACAAAACTTCAAACAAACATTCACGTTATTTTTATTTTCACATTACGATGTTTTTCTTGAATGTTCAAAGTTTTTTCCAGCTAGGAAGTAAATTTAAAACTGAATAAATGGTATCAGGAAACTGATACATACTTTCTCCTTAAAGTCATTTAAAATTAGAAAACTTATATAACGAAATAAAACAAATTTATAGTTAATCATCACACAAACACATACCAAATTTTATCAAAATCGGTTGGTAAATAACGGAGATATCGGTTTTTAAATATTTGCCATAAGAATAACATGGGACAACGTACTGCGTTTACCGCCGAACTAAAATATCAATTATCTCCACAACCAGTTGACGTAGAGTAATGATTCAAGATACTGGATTATTTACTTTTTTAAGACAAACTTAATGGTTGAAAGTAAATTTTCCTTAGAGGTTACAGATTTTTTGAAATTTCCACGGCTTTATACCTACATGCCAAATTTCATGAAAATCGGACTCTGGTTTCGTCTCTAGCTTTGTTTACATCCACACATACATACATCCACAGACACCATGTCGAAAACCACTTTTTTGGATTCAGGGAGCATTAAAACAAATATATCCACTAACAACTCAAATTCAAAAATTTTGACGAAACAATACTTTCTCTATATACTATGTATGTATTGGGGGGAGAAAGTAAAAAGTAAATCGTTACATTATTCATTAGGCCTGGATGACGATTTATGAATCCCGAAATAGGAAAAAAAAGGATCCAATGAGAAAATAGAGAAGACAAGATTAGAGATAACAGGGAAAACATGCGTAACGTTCGGCAAGAACAGATAACTGCTAGGAGACAGCAGGGCGACATTGTACAACCTATATACTTCCAGCGACTTAAAGATTGTGTAAGGACAAACGTGAAAAACACATGCCGTATCCTACTGTTGAGCGAAGTTATTTCCAGAAGACAATCAAATTCAAATTACATAGTGTTGGGACGATGGACAATGTGTGTGTATGTTTTTTTCAGCTAAGCTTCTTAAAAAATGTAACATTTCAATTTCAAGTTTAAACAGGTTAACTTTTCAATAATCGTGAATTTAACGATCTAATTTTAATCATGATCAGTTAATTTTTTCAAATTTTAGGTTATAGTTTCTCACAACAAACACAATATTAAAATGCGCAATTTGCGCATGGGACCCCTAGTAGCCTAATAAAAGCCTAGACACATAAACCAGTTAAAACAAAACAATACAATGACTGAATAACCAACAATACATAAAATTCAATAAAAATACTTAGCCTAATTTCTTTGGTTTTGCTTCGAGTCAATTTCTAAAACAGCTCACTGCTTCATGCAGTGCTTATTCAGAGGCTATCTAACACACCATATAAAACTGAGGTTTCATTTCCTATCTGGAATCTCAATCTTACAAAAAAAAGATACTAGTATTACAGTAAAATTGAGGCTAATAATCTTAACTGTTTATGTTTCAGAAGGTCAACTTACTTGCACTTTCATGCCTCTCACAATTTCCTTTAAACATAGCCTTATCAGAGTTTAAATATTAATAATAATGACACTTGCTTGGAAACATACAATAGGTACAATAAAAGAATATAAAAAATAAATACTTAATCAATACTTAGGCTAACTTACTTGTTTTAAGTTGGATTTGAATGAATTACTCAAACAGCTTTCATTTTCTTTCCAAATGTTGATCTAACTCAATAACCTAATATTACAGCTGTAAAGTTGTCGTAATTCCTTCCTAGGCCTACTTAAGTTTCAGTCTTCATCCTTTAAAATTGGTTTCATTGTAGCCTATTATGACAAATTTAAGATGACAATGGAAACAACAATAACCTACATATGTAACATAAAATACAATTTAAAACACATTAAAATACTATATTCAAAAGTTCAACAGTGTGCAAAAAGGAAATATTCCTCTGGCCGTTCAAGACTTGCCAAGTTTTGTTGCAATGCGATGTTCCGGTCAAGCCCTTTTGGTTTAGTTACTTGAATAAGTTACCTGTTAGCTCGCAAGTTGTTTTGTCAAAGGCTATGTGGGATTGGGGTAGGTTAATGTTGGATGTTCATGGGAGGTAGGTATGGCGTGAATTTTGAGAATATTGGAGAAGAACAGGATATTCCCAAAATCCTCTTCCTTCTTATGGTCCAAATCGTTCTTCCTTCTTGTTTCAAGTAATAAATGGGTTGGATAATAATTTAGATGGAATGTTTAACACTAAAATTCGATATGAAAGTTGAACTAGAGGTTATGCAAAATGTGACTATTTGCCGATTCGCTATTTTAAGATTTTTAACGAACCGATTTTAGTGATTTATGAGTCAAAATATTCTTTGTGACTTAAGTAAAAAGATTCAAGCAAAATTTCCGACAAAAATTTAATATTAAAGGCGATTGAGAATGATAAAAGTTTCTCGATCGAGTGAGACGTCTGCTCCCTTACCCGTCCAGACCGGAAGTCCTAGGACCATTGTATTCCTGAATTTGTGTGTAGCATTTGATCCTTATTAGTCTAAATAACATAAGGAGACTACAAAATAATATTAGTTAAATTTGTTTAACTTCATATCAACCTGGAAAGCTTATAATAAACATTGTAAACACAGTTACAGTAGATGCCCTCTGTCATATGTTCATTTTATATTGCTAGTACTGTAATATTTCTCTTTTAACTTGATATCATGTTGACCTTTAATACAACCTATGCCCTGCATTACATCCTCAAACTCACTCAAAATATCAACATCATGAGACTTAGGCCTATCTGAACCCTCTAAATTGGTTGAAGCTTTACCAATACCGCATTGATCTACTCTCTTCAGTTCGGTTGGTCCGGCTGGTCCTAGGAGGGTGACTCATATCTACCGCACCACGGGGAAATGACTGACAGGATTTATCTAGAATGTTTAGTTTCTGGCCGTAGAAGTAAACTATTTAATGTCAGTTTAGTTTAGAGGCAAGCTTGCAATTGATGGACACACTTGACCTCAACTAACAAACGATGTTATTATCCTTTAAATCACAGAACTGTACAGTAAGATTTGGTCTGGGATTTCGTGTGTGCGGTTTTTTACTGTTTAGTATTAGGACTTTTTTCAGGAGTGAACGTTGCCAGTAATTGTAAGTTGTACATGCACAAATATACTTTGTGAAAAATGATTTCTAAAATGGGTGAAAAACGTAAACACACGTTTGTAATAATGAATCAAAAACTTGGTGAAAAAAGTTGCATAACAAAAGAAAATAACACATTTCTTTTAATTTGTATATGTTATTATTCAAGTAATACATGTAAATTAATTTGATCAAATAAATTTCTAATGAGTGGTTACATTACGTAATAAGTTTTTCTGTTTACTTTATATCCTCAGTACGGTATCGACAAAAAACCTACCTATCTACGAGCATGGGCGGTTTTAGGTAAAAATATTAGGGGATGCCAGCTCACCTAAAGTTTGAAGTATTGTATGCTCAAATTCAAACATCAATCTCCCATTTAAATGGTTCGTTTTAAGTCCAATTCCAAGTAGATAGACAACTTATTTTATTTAACAACAACCATTTGTAACTTAAGCAAATACCTCAACCAAAGTCATGTTGAAAACATTTTCCCCCTTCACTGCCAACAAATCCACCAAATAACAGAGGGTGCCAGGCACCCCCTGGCACCCCCAGAAATCCACCCATGTCTACGAGTGACGCAATATGACAGTTCAATATA
The DNA here is from genome assembly GCA_035578135.1 of Flexamia atlantica. Lineage (NCBI taxonomy): Eukaryota > Metazoa > Arthropoda > Insecta > Hemiptera > Cicadellidae > Flexamia > Flexamia atlantica. The sequence goes on along the minus strand of JAQJVK010000001.1, from coordinate 83,207,109 downwards.
GGGACGTCAAAATGTTTTCTGTGGCAATTATCACTGTAAATATGTTTAAATAACGTGTTTTGTTGATGTTCAAGCATAGATAATGAGTTTAGTAGGGTTATTTTACATTTTAATAGTACATCTGGATAGTCCGGCCATTTTGTGGTCCGGCCGGTGGTCCGGTCCCGAGGTGGCTGAGCTAGAGGGCTACTGTATATCAAATTGTTTCTGCGTTAAATCAAAGAAACATTTGATCAAAGACAAGCTGTTACTGTGAGATTTTCCTTATATTTCACCGTTTTTACATTTTGCTGTACAAAAAATGATGATGTTCACACAGCTATTGTTAGTGAAAAAGTAATGGTTTTCTGTTATTTTGAATTTACCCTAAAAATACTTGTACCCTAGAATCACCCTGACCTAGTTGATATCACCCTAAAAAGGGTAATTTACTTACTGTCAAATTCGAGGCACTGGGTTTAACATTGATATCTCAAACTTGGATGAGGCAAGCCAGCAAACAAATAGGATAATAAACTGTATGTGCATGACTGATGTCAGTGGTGTCCAGATGTTATTTAGGAAACATTAGTGATGTCACGGGTGGTCACCTGTTGCTTCCCCCCTTTGCAAGATGCTTATGGTGGGAGTTACTATCGTCAAACAATGGTGAATCTGAGTTACCCAAATCTTTGGTGGTCAATTTTCTATGTGATCTCTTGAGGACAACATTGAACGACGAATACACCAGTACATGTTTATATTGGCTTAGATTCACCCTTGCTTGAAGATAGTGAGCTCCCACTTAAGCCCCCTTGGAATTTAGGGCTTCATTGTTGCTTGTTCCATTGCTTTGATTACCACTTGTTTTACCACACCGATAATATATATCAGACATTCTCTATTATTCCCAAAATTTGTTCACAGCTAAAATTTTTCTTATCATAACATTTATTTTTCAAGGGTTGTTGACATGTTGCATCATGCATAAAGGTAGGGGGGGGGGGTTGTTACTATCTTTTGAAGTACCCCAATCCACCCATTCCGGATCAAATGGACGCCGAAAATTGGTCCTGAAGCCGCCATTGTTTATGTAGAAGTGCAACCTCGAGTTCCACATGGCTGATCTTTCATTGATATAAGGCTAGAGTAGAGGCCCCTGTAATTCTATCAAATAATTACTAATAATTTCAATATTTTTTTCAGAGTGGAGACAATTCAAAACCAAATGACATAAAGTTGTTTGTCAAGTATAACAATGAGTATCGACTATCATTCAATTTTGATAACTATACCCTCGGTTATTGGTACTTACGCTCAGTTGACCTGACACTCCTTACTGGTCCTGAACAGAATAAGAATTTTAATCTAAAGAGCACACGTGATATCTATGCTCCATTGGGTATGTCCTACCATTGTGGATCAAACGTAACCTTCCGAAACATCACCAAAGAAAATGACAATATCATTGTCAAAGAGTTGACGTTTTCTGACCTTCAGGTAGGTGGATAATGTTAAACCAAATGCAAATGTTATAAATTATGGGTCAAAATCTGTGATGTGCCCACAGTGATTAAGTTTTATTTATAAACTGTAAGATATAAAGAGGTTAAGAGTACCCAAAATAGGTAAAGAGCAAGGAGATAAGTGCCCCAAATATATATTTTCTTTTATTTTTCACTGGAGGTAGTCCAATCAAAACCAGGTTTGGTCTGGAAAAAATTCCGTCAATTTTGAAACTTTCCACATATTTAGAAGTACCTAAGGATAAAAATACCAAAAGTCCTCGTAAGTATGTGGCAAGCTCTAGTGAGACTCGCCAAATTAAGGCATCTTTTTTGGTTTTTTTGTAAAAATCTCGAGAACTGTTGGTTTAAGGTAAAAACTTTAACAGTACAAAATAAAGCTTAATTAAATTTGCTACAAAAATGATACTGTACATTGTTTTGTTATTTTTAACGGTTACCAAGTTATAGGGTATTTAAAATAAGGGGTATTTTCTAGAAATTATAACAAATTGTAATAACTTGCAAAATAAGGTTTTTTGTGAGCTCGCCAACCCCTTTATTTTGGACCAATTTTTATGATTGAGGTGTCAAATTACTGGAAATTTTGTCAATATTTCCTGAATGCTGTTAATTTTCCTTTAGGTGAAAAAAGTGTTGCCCAATTGGGCATCTATGTTACCTACAAATTTACATATATTTCTTATGGAAGGGATATTTTTTAAAATATTACTAAAATTAGTGCTTTCTTTGTAAATGGTTGGACCAAAACAGACATCATATATTTAATTTCGAAAGGCGATTCTTTGCGTCAAAATTGAGGGCGTCTGGCAAGTCGTAGAAAGATGGGAGAGGGCTCAAATTAAAGGTGTCTATTCTGTGATGGCGGAAAAAATAATGAAATTGCTTAAAATTCACCAGAAAACGAGAAATAACGTAAAATATCTGCCATTTAAAATACATTGGAATAAAAAAATTTACATTAAACATGTGATGCTGATACTTGATTGAAAACCATGTGGTAGGCTAGATATCAATATCATCAGTATGCTATGAAGGAATTTTTTACTATAATAAAAGGATTGTTTGAATTTTGCCTCATTAGGGGCTTTTAGCCCCTTCAAGCCACTAGTATTATATACTTTTCTTACTGGAAATTTAATTATCTTTAATTAGCGAATTTCCCCATAGGGAAGAAGCTGTTACCGTAGTACTCATGGTAAGACCTAAGCTCAAGACCATGATAACTTTTCGTTTTGGGGCCCCCAGAAGCAAAAAACACTATTCGTTCATTTTCATAAATATATATATATCTCTATATATATATCTATGTGTCTTTAAGCACGATAACTCGCGTAAAAATGATCCAATCTTAATGAAATTTGGCATGGATGTGTAAAGTAGTAATTATTCGGACGAGTTCGTAATCCAGCCCAATCGGACTACCGGAAGGGGGGTAAAGGGGGTAAAACCCCCAAAAATGGGTTTTTTGAGTTTTTTACATACAAAAATAAAAATAATCCAATTTTTGTTGGCACCATTGAATTCAGCTCAAAAAAACAAACAATTTAGTATTTTGAATCAATGCTCTATGTCCATTGGTTACCAAGATATTGAAAGTGGTAAACACAGTACGTTGTCCTAATGTTAACCTTATGGGGAATAAGTAAAATTCTTTATCTCGCTTATTTCTCAACATATCTTGATAAAACTTGGTAAATGGCTTCTCCTAGTTTAGACCTACTAAATATTGAATTAAAACCACCCAGTTTTAGTATACCCGTAGCAGCAAACCTGTATACTCATTCCCCATGTTATTCTTATGGAGCTTACAAAAACATGTCAAATCTCGCTATGTTGGATTGAAATATGTTGTTTTGCACTGGAAATTCGCTGAGTATGCAGGTTTGCTGCAACGGGGGTATTTTTTTATTTTTAAATTTAATAGGTATTACTAAAAGTTTTCAAGATATTTAGGAAAAACGGAAAAACAAAAAAGTTGTACCTTTAGACCCTCCTTCCTCCCCCCGCTCAATCGCTATGGACGGGGACTTTTGATATGTTCACCTCCTAACAAGTCCAAACAAAGCTGCAAAGTCAAAAATTGTGATGCAAAAAATTCCTCTGTACCTTTTTGTTGCCTGGACTATTATATTGTACCTATGTTATCCTTACGGAAATAATAAGTTCTGTATCTCACTTATTTTTCAACATATCTTATTAAAACTTGATTTGTGGCTAGATATAGTTCAGATATATTGTATAATAGTCTAAAGCTCCCGATTTTCAAACTTGCGTGTCAGCAAACCTGCATACAAATAATATGAGGAATGAATATGCAAGTGGTATTTTGATCCTTGGGTACTTCTAAACAAGTGTGCAAAGTTTCAAAATCAAAGGAATTTTTTCCAGGTTGGGTCATTTGTTAAGTTTTTTGACTGGGCTAAGAACATTTTCCATTGAAGTACCCTCAGAAGTTCAGTAAGAAAATAGAAATTTCCCCTAAAATATATATGTCTGCAAAGCCGTAGCCAGGGAATTTTTTCGGGGGGGGGGGGGGGGTTTGGGCAGGCCCGGCGAGTGAATTTCCGGCTGGCCAAAAGTGGTTACTTTTTTTTTTACTCGCGTGAGTACTTTTCGGCGCCTTTATCGTCATTTTGCGTCAAACCGTTCAATTGCTCAGTCAATAACAGATGTGTGTGTGTGTGTGGGTGGGGAAACCGTTCAATTGCTCAGTCAATAACAGATTTGATGAATTCACACCAAGTACTTGTTGATTATAAATAAAATTGTTAGTTTTTAGTATAGTACACCTCGGATTAACTGAATTAATGTGGCGGTCTCGATCCGGTTAATGGAAAATCAGGATTATCCTAAATACCATAACAACAGTACATATTGCAATATAAATATAATGATTATTCAACCAGTGTCTCCGATGTTGCCGTTGTTGTTGTCAGATCGCAGCAGACGACTCTGCTGATACCGTGTGTGATGTCTCCATCAATATTATAAAAAATCGAAACATTGATTTATCGTGACATAGGTTTTTTTATGACACTATTTTTGTAGATCTTGTTATGTGCTATTTGTCAAATAAATATTTAATTGAATAGGAATACATTATTTCCGTTTTCTATCACAAAATGTCTACCAGCCAATTTTATAACACTATCGGGGCAGACCAATTGAGTTGACGATAACTTAACAAGAGTCTTAAGTTACGTGAGTCTCGCCGCCGACACGTGTTGCACACAGCGAGGCAGATTTTACATTCCGCTGGTGAACTTCTGAGATCGAAACTTTATCAATGGTTCACGTTTGATGCAAAAACATCATGGTACAATAGGTACTCTGTTTTTGGTTTAATAATTTTGCATACACTTTGTGGTTTTTTGGTTGAAACTGAAGTGTTGAAAACACTACACTGAAGGGAAACTATCTCAGCTGACTTTACAAATAAATTTAGTTTTTGGAAAGGATTTTGGAGCCAATAAAAAATCAAGATACTAAACAAAATAAAATTTAAAGTGATTCAAATTAAAAATTCTAAAATCAAAATAAAGGTATTATTTCCCGAACATACCCGGCTCCCCTGAAGCAATGTTTGCTTCAACAAAACATTAAAACAAACAAATTAGACCATTAAACTTAATATTTATGAAATTAAGAAAACTAAAATATTTACAATTATTAATTAGAATATAAACTTAAAAATATGTTTTCACCTAAGTTGTAGTAGAGGAGTTTATTCTAATAGCAGTTCAATTGATCGGAAGGGGAAAAATTTTCACAACAGGTCATGTGAACTGTCCATTGGCAGTTTTGAGTTCAACAGCACCATCTGATCCGGGATGCACTTGAGTGATACATGCAAGAGGCCATGATAAAGGGGTAGAGGTAGAATACACTAATACCAAGTCCCCAATCTTGAGATTTTTTGTAGACTGTAGACTTTGTCTACTTAGAGCGTTGCATCAGGGTATGTAAATACTCTAATTGCCATCCATGCCAAATGCGTTGGTAGAGTGATTGAACCAATTGATAGTGTTTCAAGCGATTGTTTGGAACTTCTTGAAGATCTCATTGAGGAATTGAAGTGAGGTTGTCTTCACTTCTGACATGTCGCCAGCAAGAACATGGTATTATTTCTTGAGTCTGAGCTGCTCGATTGGCTATATAAGTTTTTAATCTATAGGAAGGAGTTTTGAGCCAGGTTAAAACTACAGAAGAGTCACACCACAAAAAGGTATTTTCAAAGTCCAGGTGTCCAGGGAAGGTAAAGAAACAGTATGCTACTAACTGTGCAAGTAAATGAGCACCACAGAGTTCTAAACGTGGGAGCGTTATTCGCTTGAGAGGGGCTACTCTATTTTTCGCTAATATTTGACACACTATTACTTCATTGTTGGGGAATTGACACCTAAGATAAAGGACTGCGGCGTAACCACTTTCTGATGCGTCAGAGAAACCATGAAGTTGCACAGAGACAGTGAGAGACAGTTCAATAGCTCTTGGTATCTGAATGGTTAAAATAGCTACAGATTCAGAAATGAAAGTTTGCCATTTAGAGGAAAGTTCAGTGGGTAAAGGGTCATCCCCGTTGAGGCCTGATGCCCACAAAAGTTGCATAAAGCATTTAGCTAACATCACACAAGGAGCGAGAAAGCCACAAGGATCATATATTTTAGTTATTAAACTCAAAACTGAATGATTTGTAGGTTGCTGATTGTGAGGGAAATTCAAACTGTAAGTAAAACAATCGTTAGTCGGTGACCAATGAAGGTTAAGAATTGTGAAATGAGGTTGCTGAGATTCTTGAAGGAATTTTGGTGTTACACAGTGTCCCTCAGGGAGATTTTCCAAAAGGCGAGGGGAGTTTGATACCCACTTACGAAGTTCAAAATCACCACGATGAAGAAGGTGGATAAGTTGATCTTGGAGTTGTAGTCCTTCTTCTGCATCAGCACCTATTATTATATTGTCTACATAAGCTTGAGTTTTCAATACTTGAGCCGCAGCAGGAAAGGAGTTGCCTTCATCATCAGCAAGTTGGTGGAGGGTTTTGACTAAGTAGGGGCTGCTGTTCATACCATAAGTTACTGTATTAAGTTGGTATGTAGATATTGGTTCATCTGGATTGTCACGCCACAAAATGAGTTGATACATCCGGTCATCGGGATGAACTTTAATCTGTCAATACATCTGACGAATATCACATGAGAAAACAACCTTATGACTTAGAAATTGCATTAATATATCACAAATATTTGTTTGGAGTTTGCGCCCTGTTAGGAGAATGTCATTCAAAGATGCACCGGTACTAGTTTTGCTACTTGCATCAAAAACAGTGTGGAGTTTAGTCGTACTACTGCTTTCTTTTAAGACTCCATGATGAGGGAGAAAGTATTGAGGAGTAGTGCAATCTTCATCAGGAATCTTCACCATATACTCGAGTGAGATATACTCATCAATGAAGTCATGATAAAGCTTTGAGAAATTTGGTTGGGCTTTAAATTTACGTTCCAAAGAGGGAAGTTGAGTTTCGGCTATTGGGCGTGATGAACCTAGAGGCGGATGATTTTCTTTGGAAGGAAGACGGATAACATAACGACCATCTGGATCCCTTGAATGAGTCTTTTCAAAATGTGAGTCACAGAAGTTTTCTTCTTAGCTCTTTTTATTACACGGAGGAGGTTCTTCTTGTTGCCAAAACCTTTGTAATGAAGAATGGAGGTCATGATCTGTTGTTGTAACAAAGGATGTGACATGAGTTGCCGAAGCATGCGTGAGTTGCGAAGGGTCTGGTATATAAGGGGCTGATCCCATGACAACAAAGCCAAATAGAGTGCCAACGACATAGGGCATATTGTGGCCAAGAGAGTAAGATTCTTGAGTAAAAATCTTAGGAAACAAGTACATCAATTGGACCAGGCTTGTGAAATGTTGGGTCAGCAAGAACATAAGGTCTGACCTTCTCAAATACTTCGGGTGCGAGTTGAGTTCGAGGTAAGTTGCTTGTGATTTTGTCCAGTATATGGAACGGATGGTCTGAGGCGATGTCACAACCACTAAGAGAAGATTTTATTATTTTTATTTATTTATTTCACAAACAATACATCATATTTTGGCCTCGATAAGCAATGCTTAACATCGAGAGCCAATTTACATCTGAGAAATTAATTCATATAATACTATATTTTATATATATATATATAATTACCTTATGCTATGCAAAATAAAACTATTACAATTTACTAGTGTAATAGATGGATTAATCTAAAAAATTCTTCGTATTTTTATAAACTAACGTATGGGAAAACAATTAAACCAATTTAATGTTTTCGATTCTCTGAATATCCTTTTTTATGTTCAATTATCAAACGGTTTGACTCCTACTACTGATTTGTTGGATTTTGGGTTGGTAATGCAAAGAACCAAATTACTCCCCCTCATATTTCCAACATGACAAAATCAGAGGGCCGAAAAAATACTTTTTCACGTTACCTCCAGTGATATGTTGAGTCTAACCTCCTTGGTTTATGTTGTAATTTACTTATTAAAACTTTTAATAAGTAAATTAAAAGGTTAGTAGGTAGTAATTAAAAGAGTTGAATTGTGTTTCTAAACACGTGTGGAATAAATTACCTAAACACTAGCAACCAATGCCCTATAGGGGTCCTATAATATCAGGTACAATTCAACTGTGGGAGAACACAAGGGGGGGCCTGGGGGCGGAGCTCCCAGCAAGCGAAGCGAGTTATTATTCTACGTCAATTTGTTGCTGAGATATTGAAAGTGCTAAACACAGTACGTTGTCCTAAATTATATTTGGTTTTACCCTAAAAAAAGTATAACTACCCTGTATTCATTGAGAAATCCTCAAAGTTGCATTATAATTACCCTAAATTGCTACATTTACCCTAATGTAGGGTAATTTGAAAATAAAACTCTGAACATATGATTATATTTAAATTTTCAGGTGAATATTATATTTGTCTTTATTTCGAATGGTTACAGTTCAAATTATTTTTTTTAGTTTTATGAAAAAACTGTGTGCATTGGGGGTGGGGGGGGTGTCTTGGTGTAGGTGACTTCCTGAAAATGTAGCATAATATATGGTATGTTTACAAGTCTGAGGAATGATATTATGTTTTTTTCTTTAATTGGCTGGAGATGCAGGTCTGCTGCAACTAAAAGGGATGTTTTATTTATAAAATTAACCATATGATTGAATTTAATTTGTTCATGAGATTATATTATTTGTTTTTCCAGTATTTTGAATTCATTGATTATATGTTCTCTGACATTTATATACTATAACAAGACTACATTTATTGAAAATTAAAAGGCTAAGAACTTATGAAATACGAAAAGTGTATATATTACTAATAAAAACCAATGTGATTTTGTAAAATTGTAAATTTTCCTCATGTTTCAAGCTTATCAATGATTAAATATAAGTATTAAATATATTATTTACAAAACATATTCAAACGATATTTTCCTTTACAAAAGTTGAATGCTCACATATAAAAAATAAATCCTGTGGAAATTCGCTGAGTACGCAGGTCTGCTGCGACGGGGGTATTTTATTAAGGCAAATTGAAAGTCATTCATACAAAATAATACCCCCGTTGCAGCAGACCTGCATACTCAGCGAATTTCAGATGCAACACAACAAACGGTATTTCAATCCAACTTAGCGAGATTTTACATGATTTGTAATCTCCATAAGAATAACATGGGGAATGATTATGCAGGTTTGCTGCAACAGGTATGTTAAAACTGGTTGGTTTTAATTCATTATTTAGTAGATCTTAACTAGAAGAAGCCATATACCAAGTTTTGTCGAGAAATGTTAAAAAATACCCCCGTTGCAGCAGACCTGCATACTCAGCGAATTTCAAATGCAAAACAACATATTTCAATCTAACATAGCAAGATTTGACATGTTTTGGTAAGCTCCATAAGAATAACATGGGGAATGAGTATGCAGGTTTGCTGCTACGGGTATATTAAAACTGGGTGGTTTTAATTCATTATTTAGGAGACCTGAACTAGAAGAAACTATTTACCAAGTTTTATCAAGATATGTTGAGAAATAACCGAGATATAGAATTTTACTTATTTCCCATAAGGTTAACATTGAGACAACGTACTGTGTCTACCACTTTCAATATCTTGGTAACCAATGGACATAGAGCAGTGATTTAAGATACTAAATTGTTTGTTTTTTTGAGCTGAATTCAATGGTGCCAACAAAAATTCGATAAATTTTATTTTTCTATGTAAAAACCTCAAAAAACCCCATTTTTGGGGGGTTTATCCCCCTTTACCCCCCCTTCCGGTGGTCCGATCGGGCTGGTTCACGAACTCGTCCGAGTGATTACCACTTTACACGTATGTACCAATTTTCATTAAGATTGGACCATTTTTACGGCCGCTATCAAGCTAACAGACAAATATATATATATATATATATATATATATATATATATATATAGATATATATATAGATATATATATAGATATATATATATATAAATTCGAACGAATAGTGTTGTTTGCTTCTGGTGGCCCCAAAACGAAAAGTTATCATAGTCTCGGGCTTAGGTCTTACCATGAGACCTACGGTAATAGCTTCTTCCCTCTAGGGGAAATTCGCTAATTCCCTATAGGGGAAATTCGCTAATAAGTAAGATATAGAATTTTTTTATTTCCCATAAGGATAACATGGGGAATGATTATGTAGGTTTGCTGCCACAAAAATTGAAATTTTGGGGATTTTAGACTAAAATACATTAGATCTCATCTAGATGAAGCCACAAACCAAGTTTTATCCAGATATGTTGAGAAATAAGCGAGATATAGAATTTTACTTATTCCCCATAAGGTTAACATTGGGACAACGTACTGTGTTTACCACTTTCAATATCTCGGTAACCAATGGACATAGAGCAATGATTCAAAACACTAAATTGTTTGTTTTTTTTTAGCTGAATTCAATGGTGCCAACAAAGATTCGATAAATTTTATTTTTATCTGTAAAAAACTCAAAAAAACCCATTTTTGGGGGTGTTTATCCCCCTTTACCCCCCCTTCCGGTGGTCCGATCGGGGTGGTTCACGAACTCGTCCATTCGATTACCACTTTACATGTCTGTTCCAAATTTCATTAAGATCGGACCATATTTACGGCCGCTATCGTGCTGACAGACACATATATATATATACAGGGTGTCTGTAAAGTCCGCCACCAAACTCCATAAATTGGTTTATTGGGTCAAAATAAGCAAAAAAGTTCCTGTGAAGGTATGTCCTAAAATGCATATTTACCCAGATATCCGCCATTTTGTATTTTTCACAAAATATTTTTTATCTCCAAATTTTGTGAATCGATTTTTTTGAAACTTAGTATGTATCTATAACTAGTCAAGGTCAGTTTATGAAAAAATAATCAGAATGATCGAATGGTAAATTTCAAAATGGCGGCCGCTTAAATTTTTTTAATTTGAAATACCAGAAAAATGTTACGTAGTACAAAAAAATATGAAGAGTTAGAATTTTTAGAAAATTTAATTTCCAGTCTAATGACACCAGAATTAAGAAAATCGGTCAATAAATAACTGAGTTATGGTCGAATTTATCCAACGAGGCAGCATAAATTGGAAGGAGAATGGCCCATTGTTGCATTGAGTCATGCGCTGACATAGGTCAATTACGCTGCCTCAGTAGATAAATTTGACCATAACTTAGTTATTTATCAACCGATTTTCATAATTCTGGTGTCAATAGACAGGAAATTAAATTTTCTAAAAGATTTAACTCTTCATATTTTTTTGTACTACGTAACGTTTTTCCGATATTTCAAATTAAATGTTTCAAACGGCCGCCATTTTGAAATTTATTAATCGATCATGCTGATTATTTTTTCATAAACTAACCTTGACTAGTTATAGGTACATACCAAGTTTTAAAAAAATCAATTCACAAACTTCGGAGATAAAAAATATTTTGTGAAAAATACAAAATGGCGGATATCTGGGTAAATATGGATTTTAGGACATACCTTCACAGGAACTTTTTTGCTTATTTTGACCCAATAAACAAAGTTATGGCGTTTGGTGACGGACTTTACAGACACCCTGTATAGATAGATAGATAGATAGATAGATAGATAAAAATTCGAACGAATGGTGTTTTTTGCTTCTGGTGGCCCTAAAACGAAAAGTTATCATGGTCTCGGGCTTAGGTCTTACCATGAGACCTACGGTAATAGCTTCTTCCCTATAGGGGAAATTCGCTAAAATTATCATTGTCTTCAATAAGTTAACATTGATTTATGAATTACCTGTGTAAAATAGATAATTGTTCTTCTATTCATTTCACTAGTGCGGTATTTACTTCAGTGCATAACTTAACACAATAAAATTAGTTATTTAATGAGTAAGTAAAAAAAGTAAGAATGAGAAAGGATGATGATTGTGTTCACTTTAAATTATACTGTGGCTTGATTTATGATTTTTATTTTTTACTTAATTAGTCACTTTCAGCGAATTTCTCCAAAAGGGAAGAAGCTATTACCGTAGGTCTCATGGTTAGACCTAAGCCCAAGACCACGATAACTTTTCAATTTTAGGGCCCCCAGAAGCAAAAAACACCATTCGTTTAAATTTCTAGATATACTTATATCTAAGTGTCTGTAAGCACGACAGCACTCGCAAAAAATGGTCCCATTGAAATTAAATTCAGCACAGGCTTGTTAAGTAGTTATTATTTGGACGAGTTCAAAAACCAGCCCAATCGAAGCACTGGAAGTGTGGGTAAAGGGGGATAAACCCCCCCAAAAATGGTGTTTTTGGGGTTTTCACGTAGATAAATAAAAATAATCAAATTTTGGTGAGCACAATTTAATTAAGCTGGAAAAAACCAAAAGTATATTGATATTATTTACAATTTATTATCTTGAATCAATGCTCATCCTATTGGTTACCGAGATATTAAGTGGTAAACACAGTACGTTGTCCCAATGTTAACCTTATGGGAAATAAGTAAAAATCTACATCTCACTAATTTTTCAACATATCTTAATAAAACTGGTTTTGTGGTTTCATGTAGATGATATTTAATGTAGTTTAGTCTAAAATCCCCGAAATTTCCATCTGTGTGGCAGCAAACCTGCGCACTCATTCCCAATGGTACCCTTATGGGAATTTTAAAAAATGCTATATCTTCATAATTTCTAAATATATCTCGATAAAACTATATGACTATTCGGTAATATGGCTTCTTCTAGTTAAGATTGTTAATTATCGAATTAAAACCGCCCAGTTTTAACATACCAGTTCCAGCAAACCTGCATTCACAATCCCCATGTTCTTCTTAAAAACATGTCATATCTATGGCATCATGTCGCTATGTTGGATGTAAATATATTTTTGCATTTATTTGAAATTCGCTGAGTATGCAGGTATGCTGCAACGGGAGTATCCCAATTTATCACAATACATGATTCTTGAAGTGTTGCTTTCAGAGAAATTAATTTTATCCCTCCAAATGATGTAATTGATTGCTGATGGGATTGATCCAAATATTTTACTGGCCTAAAAATGCTTTTTCTATAGGTGGAGCCTTTCTTTTTCAAGAGTGGACCAGGATATTTCAGTGAAGCAGTAGATGAAGTGCCGTTTTTCACTCCTGCAATCTGGTCAGGCATCTTTGTTACCTTTCTTCTGGCCCTCATCTTTACTTGGGGACTTTCTATGATCATGGACATTCGCACCATGGACCAGTTTGATGATCCCAAAGGCAAAACCATAACCGTATCCGCTACTGACTAAGTGACATATGTTTGTCTGAAGGTACCTCAATTTGCAAATAATTTTATGTTGATGTCATTACCCTCCGTTATCAAATATTCAGGTGTAGAAAAAGGTGAATTTTGTTTCTTTAGGAGTTTTAAAAAATTATTTACTTTTTCTGTCATCTTGATAAATTTATTTGCAGTTGAAACACCCTATTTCTGTGCAAAGCACATTCCTTTCAAATTCTATGTAATGTTAAAGTTGATATGTGTCTAATGACTAAAGATGTTTTTGAATATATTAGAAGTAGTTTATTCTTCTGTCACTAAACTAACCTAGGAGTTAGTGACCTAGAGATACTATTTTCTATTAGATGAAGAAATGGTGATAATGACAAGATCATATAGAGAGTTAGTCTGCTCACAAAACTGAAGTCACACTGTCAACAGCACTATACTGGAGTTTCTAAGTGCAAAAGACCTCTTAGTTGTATATGAATGTAATTATGGGAGCAACAGTGTTTTTTAAGCTTTCATCATTGTAATAAAGTTTAGTTAAGAATCAATTTCGGGTAATTTAAAATATCATTTACCTTAGGCCGGAGACACACGGGGCGTTTTTTATAGCAGCGGCGAAACTACCGCTGCCGCCGTTTTCGCAGTAATGTACAGATTTTAATGGACGCTTACACACGGGGCGGAAGAAATGCCGCTCAATAATATTGTGCTGGCGGTCGCTTTTCAGCTGCTCGGAAGCGGATTTTTTTCCTCTTTTGTCATCACAGTGGCGTATATGCAATTAAATGGGCAATTACACATTTGGCGGATTTTCTACCGCCACCATGGTCAGACGGCTAGACATGCTTAACATTGTGCCATGTTGATGTTGTCAGGAGTTCTGTGATCGGCATATGGTAAAATGCATTTGGTAAACACCCACAGACGTCTCTCAAAATTAAAATGGCACCCTAAATGGCCATATTTTTTCCATGGCAGTATTTTTACCGCCACGTGTGTAAAGAACGCCGATTTCATCAGCGGCGGCGGCCAAATTATTGCAGCGATAAAAAACTCCCAGTGTGTCTAAGGCCTTAGAAAAGTATATTGATATTATGTTTAAATTCTATTTAATATAATGATTTCATAAAATTAGTTTGCTTTAAAATCTGTAAATATGGCAAGAATATTGTAATTATAGACATTTAATCTGTTGTGATTTTTTTTAGTTTTATCTTACATTGATTTAGATAAAAAAAACCTTACTTAGCTGTAATAAAGTGTTGCTTGGAAATGTTATTATCAGTTTCTCTACACCTTTCTCATGCTTCTCTAATGCTTGTAAGGCCGGGTGCACACAGAATCGAACAAGACACAACGGGACGAGACATTTTGTCTGATAGCGTCTTAAATGAAGAAATTAACATGGGCGGTTATGAGGTGGCCGCACACAGCATCGAACAAGACGGAAAAACGTCTTAAGACGCCACAACGCGTTTTTTCCTTGTCTGACGCTGTCTGGTCAAAAGACATTGCTCTATGACCATTGGTTACTGAGATACTGAGAGTGGTAAACACAGTACTATGTCCCAATTCCCCGTGTTGGGCCGGGACAGAATGTCCAACAGTATCCCCTGCTTGTCGTAAGAGCCGACTAAAAGGGGAGGGGGGCGCACTGGTCCTTTTTCGCGTCTCCTTTTCATATCTCCATTCTCCGGTTCATTTCAATAGCCCGGTTGTTTTTTCTAAATCATTCCGGCCTATTTGCCGGGGTGACTCTGTGTTCTTCAGCCTCCATTGCGCTGGAGGTCTAGGACGAGCAGAGGGTACAGCTTAAAAACTGGGTTCTGTACCTCCCAGGCTGCCGGATAGTACAGGGGCCCGGGTCAGCCCAGCCAGCTGACCTGGCTGCCCTATCAGCCGGCGAAAATCCCCTTAGCCGTGGCGGTGCCGGTTGGCGACCGGATAGGGCCCTGCTGCGGTCACGGGGGGGCTCTGCCGAGGCCACTGCTCGTCTAGGACCGCCGGTGTTTTGGAGGCAGTCGAACATGGATGTAGTTGCTCTGGTGATGGGTCGGTTTGACAATCACATTGGGGCACTGTTTTGGGGGGTTACAAACGCCCAGTCTTGGGGGCTAATCCAGACACCATGGCTAGTTCACAAGATATAACGATTCAAAAGGTGCAAGAATCTTCCCGGGGTACCCTAACCCCAACATCAACAAGGGACATCAACAAGGCCTTGCGGGATGGGCAATTTCCAGAGTTGCCCGCCCCCACTAAGAGCCCTTTCGAAAACTGCACAGGAGCTCGTGGCAGCATCGTCTGCCATGCACAACAACAGAGCTCCAGGCCCAGATGGCATCCCGGTTGAGGCTCTGAAGGTTGTGGTGGAAAGTCACCCACACTTGCTGCTGCGCATGTTCAACGCGTGTTTGGCGGCGGGTGTGTTTCCGTCACGCTGGAAGATAGCTAGACTGGCGCTCATCAGTAAAGGCAAAGGTGATCCAGAGTCCCCGTCGGCGTACAGACCTCTCTGTATGCTGGACACAGCGGGTAAACTCTTTGAGAGGTTGCTGAAACCCAGGTTGAGGTCGGCCGTCGAAGCCGCCGGGGACTTGTCCCCTCGGCAACACGGCTTTCGGAAAGGCCACTCAACCCTGAATGCCGTAACTGAAGTCCTGGGCGCCGTCCAGCAGGCTGACACAACCTGCCATCTGGCCAGGCCGATCGTGCTGCTGGTCACCCTGGACGTGAGGAACGCGTTCAATTCTGCCCGTTGGGTGGATATGCTCGAGGCGCTGCAGCGTGACTTCAGGGTACCCGACTACCTCTTGGTCGTGGTACAGGACTACCTGAAGGATCGCAAGCTGGTGTAAAGCACTGAAGCAGGAGTCCGTTCCAAAGTGGTCACAGCCGGCGCGGCACAAGGGTCGATCCTCGGCCCTGACCTTTGGAATGCGGCATACGACGGGTTGCTTCGCCTCGAGATGCCACCAGGAGTTTTTCTCGTGGGCTACGCAGACGATGTAGCCGCAGTCATCACGGCTCGGGATCCGGAGTTGGCCCAGCTTCGCCTCAACCAGGTGATGTTTCGGGTCAACAGATGGATGAGCGGTCATGGACTTGAGCTGGCGGTCGCCAAGACCGAGATCGTCATGCTCACTCGACGGAGGATCCGCACAGTAATCCTCATGACTGTCGGTGACGTCGAGGTCCAGACGAAGACTGCGGCGAAGTATCTGGGAGTTGTGCTCGACTGCCGTCTCACGTGGTGGGAGCACATCCAGACTGTCTGCGACAAGGCGGCGAGGGTTGTTCTGTCGCTCAGTAGATTGATGGGGAACATCGGAGGTCCGAGGGCTAGCAAGAGGCGATTCCTCATGTCCACCGTCAATGCCATTCTTCTCTACGGCGCAGAAGTGTGGGCGGGTGCCATGGGAGTCAAGAAACACAGCAAGAGAATTCTCTCTGTTCAACGCAGGGCTGCGCTCAGGATCGCCTGTGCGTATCGCACCGTGTCTGGACTGGCTGTCATGGTTGTGGCTGGAGTGATTCCCCTCGATTTGCTCGCCGTTGAGAGGCAGAACATCTTTCGCCGCGCTCCGGATCTCGGCAGAGACCAAGCTGCTGAGGAGGCGAGACTCGTCACTCTGCGGGCCTGGCAGGAGCGGTGGAACGACGGACCAGAAGGGCGATGGACATTTCGTCTCATTCGAGACATCAGCCCGTGGTTGAGCCGTACCTTTGGGGAAATTGATTTCTTCTTGTGTCAATTCCTGACGGGTCATGGCTACTTCAGGGATTACCTTTTTCGCATGGGAAAGGTGAGGTCACCTCAGTGTAGGTACTGCCCGGAGGAGGTGGATGATGCTCATCATACCTTTTTCCGGTGCAGACGTTTCGCTGAAGATAGGAGGAGGCTTGTTTCTGCAGTCGGCGATCTATCCCCGGACGTCGTTGTGGGAGCAATGCTTCGCAACGAAGAATCCTGGAGAGCGATTGCGCTTTTCGTGCAATCCGTACTTCGGCGGAAGCGAGATGATGGATGCTTAGGTGACCTCTAAGTATCCTGAAACAGTGACTTGACCCGTCAGGGCGCAAGACACGCGGACCAGTGCTGAAGTTGTCCGATAAGGGTTCCGGCCTGGTTTTTCCCCGCGGCTCCGTAGGAGGTTTAGTGGGTACACCTCGACCAACATCTGAGAGGGAGTCCCACACTGTTCCTTGGGTTCGCGCATAAAGTGTTCCTCCTACGTAAAAAAAAAAAAAAAAAACTATGTCCCAATGATAACTTTATGGGATATAAATAACATTTTATACATTGCTTACTTCTAACATATCCTAATGAAACTTGGTTTGTGGCTTCATCTAAATGGCATCTAATGTTTTTTAATGTAAAATCCCCAATATGTCTGTTTTTGTGGCAGCAAACCTGCATACTCATTCCCCATGTTATCTTTATGAAGAATGTTGACGAATGCGCATATATGGACATGCTTGATATTACAGTAGAACCTCGATTAACCGTCACTCTTTTATCCGTCACTCTCTGTTATCCGTCACTGCTTCTGGGCTCGCAATATGTTGTAAAATGGCGTCGCGCAAAGCATGGAAGAAAGTGCAAGCGCCATTGTGATCGAACGCGACTGTCCGCGGCTAATGACCTTGAGTTTCCGCCGAAAATCACCACTCCCATGCAAGGAGTAATATGGGGGTGAGCGAGTTTTTTATTAGTCATTGGCATGTTGATTTTTTGGTTATACGGCACACCTCGTAGTTCAGCGTTGCATAGTGTTTGCTGATACACAGTGTGTAGCTAGATACGTACTGTGAATCAACTGCAGTACAGTAACTGTTGATTTTTAACGGATGGCTGAAAAACGAAAACGAGTCGTACTATGGCTTGACCAAAAAATAAAATTTATTAAACGTTTGAGGAAGGGCGAAACAGCTACAAGTATTTCGCTGATTTATGGCGTTGGCGGACTCATTTAAAAGATGGCGGACTATATTTTAATGTGAGGTTATGTAATTCACTTACGAACACTGAATGAGCACAACATATAGTTTAGAAAGATTTTAATTACCATTGTTTGAATGTAATTTTAATATACATTTTTGTATTATCCACTTATATAGGGTTTAATTTCTTCCAAAATATTTAAAATCTACGTATAGAATAGGTTTACAGCTACATTTCTGTTATCCGTCTATTCTCTTAACCGTCACACTCCCGGTCCCGGGAGTGACGGTTAATCGAGGTTCTACTGTACTTGACATGAGGCTGGATATTTTATTTACACACTGGAAATGTGCTGAGTATGCAAGTCTGCTGCAACAGGAATATTTTGTTGTGCTTGCTGCCCTGTTAAGTCATGTGTTCTTTGTCAGAGACATTATCTTCACTTCACTGCCTTTTTTCTTCCCGTAAGAATTCTGTTTAGATGTGTTTAAAACTTGACTTCCAATCAACAACAGTTTGATTTTAAAGAAATAATAACTTCCCTGTTGAAATGTCAAGTAAAACATTTAGCAGTTAAAATTTTAAAAATATCTTCCGCCTCTGAAAACTTGCCGCTTTGGGCTGCAGCCCCTATAGCCTCTCCCTAAATCCGCCACTGCCAATTGGCCTCCCCTGTCAACAATGGTGTACTACCAGCTTTAAGTTCAACTACCTAGGCTGGCCGCACACAGAATAAAACATGACATGAAACGACAAGACAAAACAAAAAACGCTTAAAGATGTTTTGTCTTTTTGACGGATCCTTTGTGCGGTGGTCCACGACACAACGCGACAAGACATAAGGTAGTTTTCCCTCCACTTTCATTCACTTGCATGCAGTTAATCAGTCTAGCAGACCTGTTGTATGTAGGTGATGTGATGGATTGTGAAGAAATTATTTTAACAAAGAAGAGGAGGTTGTAGTTTTGTGGAACTTTGTCAATATGTTTGGCAATAAGTCAATAGACAGAAGATTTTTAGTTCACCCAATAAATGAAAGAAGAGACATCTTAGGATTTATCAAGGAGCTGAAAAGCAATCCGAATAAACTCTCATTTTCCTTTAAACCCTCTAGGGCTACTTCCCATAAGAAGTCCTTGTAATTAAGCGGCGTTTCCACTATGCCTTATATATCGTGCAACATTGCATGCATCTTGCCTCTTGCAACATGCGTCTTGCATCTTGCCATATTACCTTGCCTCTAGTTTAAACAACCAACTAGTCAGCCACATGAGCGTCAGTGTTAACAATGCCGGTAGTGCGTTATGTTGAAGCTGCTGTTGTAGCTGTAAGGCCTTAAACTTTTAATTTTATTGACAATTCCTTTGCAGTCCATATCATGCAGCACAGCAAGTTCTTGAATAGCATCCCGGCGTTTGATGCGATTTTTGTAGTCAACATGAGTTGCTCTCCACAATAATGGACATTTTTGATATTTGTTGCAAAAGTCAATCGTTTTTACGGCACTCCACTCCATCACTATTATTAATAAACACCTGTTTTGAAGTCAAAAAGCAAGACGCAAGTAGGTAGCGTGCACTGCTGTCTGGGGATGAGGCACGAGTGGGGCAGAGTGCTCCCCGTCTTTGACGGGGAGCACGTGCGCCTACTTGCGTCGACACTTGCAACTATTTTGTAGCATGCGGCGACGCATGTAACACCGTGCGCCTAGGTGCATGAGGCAACATGCAAGAAAATGGGGCATAGTGGAAACGCCCCTTTAAGGAAAATTTTAGTTACGTAAATTATCATGTCTTAAATTTAAACCTTACGATGTTACCTATTTTTGACAACTGGAAAATGCTGTGACAGTTGCACTTACCCCAATTCACGAATTTACAATAAAACAGATTAGCACACAAGGTAAACACTAAAACACACTTTAGAGAAGGGCTTGTACACTACAGAAACGCATATGAATACCACTGATCACTCCTATGCTCCACTATGACTGACAAATTTTGAGGAGTGCCTAGATACCACCCCTTACATGAACTTGAATCATTGTTGAGAGATGCGGTTGGTCAGTGTTTATAAACAACTATATTTATTAATATGTTATCAGCTCTGAACAGTGGAGTGTTTTGAGGGTCGGGTGGAGTCAACCCTTAAACTTTGTTGGTGATAAGAAAGAAGGACGCCGCTGGAGGTCTGTGGAAATTAAAAGACTGTCGCAGCCGCCGCGCTGGCGTTGTGCGTTGTCGTACTTTTCATTGTGCATTCAGACAGCAAATTTTTATTATCAATGTTTTATTATGAATGAACTGACCAAATGTCCAATCAGCCTTCGGTTCACATTTCTTATTGAAAAATTGATCAGCTCAGTAACAAAATAATATTTTAAAAAGATTTTACAGGATGGAGAAACCAAACAACTGCAGCCCACCGTTGAGTACAGGAATAAAATACCATAACACTGTGAATTAAACTCTGGTTTGCCACAAATTAGTTAATTAATTGTTAACCTTTGAATTTAATCTATCTATACTATTATAAAAAAAGAGGTGGTTTCTGTATGTGTGTATGTATGGGATAGGTAAACTCGAAAAATGCTGAACCGACTGGGTTGAAATTTCACACAGAGGTAGATCTTGAACCTGGGAAACATATAGCCTATTCACTTCCTTAAAATCCCCTCAGGCTACGTCCCGTGAACGTCCTTAGCTTCAATGTTTATATTTTATAAGGATGTAAACATTCAAATACCGAAATGTAAACAGCTGTGATTACTACAGTTTGACAGTTCAAAAACAGAAGTAAGATCAGCTGTAATTTTTATCGTGAGCGAAGCCACGGGAAACTGCTAGTGTATTATAAAAGTGAGTAGAGGAAAAAATGTACTCTAACACTGCACATATGACATTCAATTTGCCCAAGACTTTGTATTTTTAATCTTAGAAAAAGACAGCCCGCACCGATAGCAGTTCAAGTAACTTGTGTGGGATAAATGTTCAACCCATTTAATATTTTTAATAATGTTTTCATCAATTTACATTAGCCACCTCTTCATTTTAAGAGTCTGCAGGGTCTATTAGCTTCACTGTTTACACGCAAGTAAATTCGTCCACCGTAAATATCCTTTATGTGGACCTATATTTTATGTAATCATTATAATTTTTTTAAAGTAAGCCATTGATATGTTTAAATATTTTTAACCATACAAATATGTTTATTCTTTCATGGTTTTAGCGAATTTCCCCTATTTATTTATTTATTAATTTCAAAATGCTACATAACAGGTCATGCCCAATTATAATGCAGCATTAATTACAATCAACATCAAAATCATAAACAATAAATCAGTGGAGGATTCAGTCCTTTCAAAAGTTCAAAATCTTGATAACATGCACAATTAAAACTATCTCACAGCAGCCTAATCTTATGTGTATGCTTAATTAGGTAAGATAAATACAATAAATAATAAATAATACTGGAGGAAAAAATGTATAACTGAAAAATGCAACTTCAAATGCCTATCATATAGAAACAAGTAATAAATAAATCATAACATATTAACAAGTAATAAATAATTCATAACATAACAATAACAGTTCATGCAAACAGAGGTAACTAGGAGGTTATATTCAATTTTGCAATTAATTAGTAATAATGCGACGAAAGGACTTTAAGGAGCTACTAAAAATGTCAATGTCATTTACAGAATATGTATTGAACAGTTTAATTATTGTCTGCACTGGTGAATTAGCATCAAAATTAGTACGAGAGAACCAGGGTGTAAAAAGCAAGCGGGAACGGGAGTTGTGGCGAGGAACAGTGAAGTTGAGGTATGATAACAACGGCATGTCGTCCAGCGAGCCAGTCGCCAGCCTGTGCAGATAAGATAAGGAAATAAGTCGCCGCCTTTTATCTAAAGAATCCACTTTGAAAATTTGCAGTAACTCAGGGTAGGGTATGATGTTGGTGTAGTGGCCAAAAGCTTTAAAATGTAAATACCTCAGAAATCGTTTTTGGACAGACTCTATATTCGAAATTTGGTATCTACGATGAGGAAACCATACAACTGAGCTGAACTCTAATCTAGAACGAACTAATGAAAAATAAAGGAGCTTTATTGCATTGATATTGTTTAAAAAATTGCCTGATCGCCTAATGAAACCCATAATATTGAAGGCAAACTTACATACGGAATCTATATGATCATTGAAAGTGAATTTAGAATCATAGTTAATGCCTAGATCCTTTATTGAAGATTTCCTGTTGAGGGAAATGCCTCCTAAATTGTAACTATAACGAAGAGTGTTTTCATCGGATTTATTTGTGAATGATATTACTGCACATTTATCAACATGGAACTTGAGATTCTCCCTACTCCATAAGAGCAAACGGTCGATATCCTCCTGCGATTCTTATACAGTCGGACACAGTACTAACAGCTCTAAAAATTTTCAAGTCATCGGCATATAAAAGAAATTTACTATTCAAAATGCACTTTTTTATGTCATCGATGAACAACAAGAACAGTAAATGTCCAAGATTTGACCCCTGTGGGACCCCTGATTCAACGTAAAACTCACTTGATGAAAACCCCTCGAAAAACACATATTGTTTCCTGCTGCGCAGGTAAGAACAAAAAAACTTTATGAGTGGGCTGGAGAGACCAAAATAATTTAATTTGCAAAGTAAAGAAGCATGATTAACCTTATCAAACGTTTTCTCGAAATCAGTATATACAACGTCAACTTGACCTCCAGTATCCAAAACTGGGATGCAATATTCAGTAAAGTTCAGTAAGCTGGAGTTAATTGATCTGTTAGTAAAGAAACCATGTCGATGAGGACTAATAAAAGAACTGACATGCCTTAATAAATTCTTATAAAGAATCGACTCAAAAACTTTAAAAGGAGCAGATAATATTGTCACGGGCCTGTAATTCCGAACATTGGCTCGGTCCCCTTTTTTGAAGATAGGTACAACTTTACCGCACCGCCAAGCGGAGGGAAAATGATCTTGCTTTAACGATAGATTGAATATAAATGACAAAGTACGTACAAATGATTCAGCACAAGCTTTGAAAATATAAGGAGGTATGCCATCAGGACCACATGAACGTTTGGGTTTGAGATTTTTAATTGCAGCAAGCACTTCAGTTTCAGTAGTAATTGTAAGCGACATACAAGGAACGTTAGGCATGGTCGGTGACTGAAGCGCGCGGCGGCAGAGTTCGCCGTTGTCCAGGCCACCTGGTTCGTACACAGAACTGAAATACGAGGAAAACTTGTCCGCTATCGCCTCGACCCCCTCCGCCTCCTCGCCATCAAGCATCATGACAGTCGGGGTATTGTTTACATTCCTAAGCTTTTTAATAATACCCCAAAATGATTGGGGATTATTTACCTATTTGATTTTCAATGACATTAACATAATTATTGTGTGCAGTTTTTATACTTAACTTAATTCTACTTCTTATTTTTTATACTCAATCAATAAACTTTGCATTTTAAATTTGTTATACTGTCTTCTTAGTTTTTCTTTTCTTTTTATCATTGAAATTATATAGTAATTAAACCATGGTGGGTACTTAGATTTGTTACTTCTCGGGGAAGTAACAAATTAGATGACAAATTAGTAACAAGTTCTCTATTAGATGACTCCTATAGGGAAGAAGCTATTAATGTAGGTCTCATGGTAAGACCTAAGCCCGGGACCACTATAACTTTTCGTTTTGTTGCCCCCATGCAGAAGTCAAAAATACTATTTGTTCAAATTTATATAATATATAAGCAGTATATAAGGGTATGAACTGAGACAGTTCACTTAAATCCCTCTTGAAACCCAACGATCAGAGAATTAACAGGAAATTAAATTTAATTTAAACCTCAGAAAATTATCAGCAAATATAATATTAATTTAAATAACAGAGAATTATTAGAAAATTTAAATTATGTGAAAAATATCAGAACCAAAAATGTTGAGGTTTGTTAACAGAAAAAGATCAGTGATTTAATTTTAAGTGAAAAAGATCAGAGCTGAAAATATTGATTTAATAAGCAAACTTTACGATACATAAAAACCAATGGCTTTTACATATAGTTACTTTTCTTGCAAATTTGTTAAATGTGTTATAAAGTTTTCCCTTTCGATTCCAATTCTGTGATGACCCAAAGCTAAAGCGTCAATTCCATCCTGTAATATATATCGCTTATCATCAAAATTGTTTAATGCTTTTTTCTTCATTTCTATAGTGTATATGTCATGTTTATGACTCCTAAATAAATTTTGTTTTCTATATACAGTTTCCTTATTGAATAAGCATTTCCTGAAATCATCGAAAGATATAATATTTTGAACAACACATTTCTTTATTCCTTTAATTTTCTTAATCTTTTCTTCTGTTTTATTATTTTCAAATGTATTTAGTGCATAACATTTTGCTTTTAAACCTATAGCCTCTTCTAAAATTGTTCCTTTTAATTCGTCTTAAAATTTACCTAACACTTTCTTGTTTATTCTTGGCATTTTATATTCATTATTTTCCTTAAATCTGAAGTATCCAACTCGTTTATAAATTCCTTCATATCCTGATAAAAGTCCTCTGTTTTAACAGCGAATATCTGTGAATCAGTAACTTCGTATAATAAACTCATCTTATCTCCATAGCGAGGTTTTGACACATCATACCAAAATCTATACAGACATAGGTTTGATTTGTCTAAGATAGACATACCTACATATATTGGCTTATTGAGAGTTATTGAAGTTTTTCTGAAGTGTAGAGCTGCTAAATTTTCAGTGGAAAAAGTTCTGTCTTTGAAAGTTGGTTTGGCTATTAATTTCTCTATTTGAGCACTGTCACTACACAATTTGATGTTAACCCTATTTCTTATATTTTCCATTGTCTTACCAAATACCGCATTATTCATTAGTTTGTAAAACTCTTTTTCAAAATCATTTTTTGCTTTTGACCTGAGCTGTGTATTTAAGTCAATATAGTTTTTCAACCAAGGGCTCTGTTTGAATTTCAAAACTCTATGAACATTAGTTTCAAACCATGTTGTATAGAATTTTAAATTCATGTAGTGAACTACATAGTTGTTCTTGTTGTAGAGTGTTGTCATAAGTTTAGGTAAATTATCTGGTCCAATCTTATTTTCTGGAGCTAATGGAAAATCGTTGTGTAGATCATGCAGTTCAGTAGGATATTCTAAGTCAACCTCTAGGATATATCCAGTATTTTATTCATCACTTATTTTTGTAACATCAATGTCAGTATTACCACTCAAAATCAGAATATGGTAAATATTTACACATGCTCCAGCCATACTCGTTATTCGCATCAAAATATCCTAAGTAAACAGACTCTTTTTTTGGGTCATACTTATCTTTCATGTACTTGATGTTTGCTTTTGCATATCTTTTACTGCACTGTGTGATACCACCTCTAATACCATTTTCAACCATTAAAAACACATCAATATCAGTTAATAGTTCCATTTATATCTTTGTTTTACGTAACATTGCATCCCATGCAAATCCTGGTGTTGTAAAGTGCCATGCAGGATCTAACTAAACCAACCTGGTGTTTTTTTTAATGTATTTCTAAATTCAACTTTCTAAAGTTTTCCATTATGTCAGTTAACAGAATTACATCAATCTTGTTGTAAAACTGTGTGAATTCTCTCATGTTTTGTATATTGAATGCTTTCCAGATTGCTTTAGCATTTTCATATTCTGTAGGTTCCACTGTTTTATTATTCAGTTTGCTGTGAAAACATTCGATAAGGTGGTAGCTCAGTCTCATCATATCGTTCTTCACAATCCATGTATTCGTAAGGATACACAAGCTTTTTGGTTACTAAATGTTGATCTCTTTCAATAAATTTTGTGAGCTCAGTGAACTGACTGATATTCAGATTTCCAGCAAGAGTTTCCAGAGAAAAATTTAAGAACTTAAATGAGCCAATAAATCTCAACTGTATATACTTTGGTTCTAAGTCAACACTATAATTGAGTGCTTTTGAGAAGGAAATATATTTTTCCTCTGTGTTTGGAATCATGTTTATAGATCTACCATCATCACCAAATTGTCTAATAAATAAGTGTGCATCATATCCAGAGAGATTATGAAAAAATACTGGAACAAATTTTGGGTTTTGATAGTTGATATTGCATACAGAATGAGCAGGACCTTTGAACTTTCCAGTTAAATGATCATAATCCATTACTTTTCTCATGTTTTGACGCAAATTTTTCTTGAATTCAGTTAATTTGTCCTTATATTCACTTACCTTTTCTTTATCTCCAAGATCCTGAAAATAAGTTGGCAGGGACTGAGAACTTATACATCTCATTTGGTTTTAATGGTATCATAGGTAAAGGATTGTCATAGATTTTTCCAATCTTGATTGTCTCTTCTTTCATGCATTTGTAAAATTGTTTTGCAGCATCTTCTCCAAAATATTCAACAGGTGCTTTGTAATCTCCATTTTCATACTTTATGTAATAACAGAAACTAATAGGCTCATGTTTCTGGTACTGATTGTAGTATATGATTTTTCAAACACCTTCCCATTTGCATCAACAAATTGTTCAGGTGGTTGACAAGTATTTACTTTTCTTAGCACACATTCAAAATCTGCATATATTACAAACGGTACTTTAAGTGAATGATTCCAATTCTTGAAAGATAGTTTATTACCAAATGGCTTTGGTAATTGAGCTTCTGCAGGTTTGTGAGTGGAGCAGATAGTTTTATGTTTGTTTAGTTAATCAATATTAGCAAAATGAGACATACACAAAGGACAAACTTCTCTGTGACCACATGTAGCAGTAACTTCTCTTCCAATAAGCCGCCACAAATCTGTTATTAAACAATATAATGACTTGTATCTTTATCTTTTAGGAATAGAAGATTAATATGAGTTGGCTTCTCTTCTTTTTTGATTCTTAATGGTTCTGTTGATTTAGATTCATAATGAAATACATTAACAGAAATATTACCTCTTTTTTCAAAGTTATCAATGTCAGTAATTTTAACTGGGTATTCTATGCCTTTGAAAGCATCATCTAGTTCATGTTCATATTTTTGTAATGACTAACTCTTTCCGGATGAATTTTTACAGGATGTAAGTGAGCCAGAATAGACCAGAGAAAACACTTAGCGTCATCATTATGAATATTTATAATAGCTTTTTTTGCTGCAACCTCCTTAGGCAGTGGGATAAAAGATGATCCTCTGGAAGCTACATATTTGTTGACACGAAGCTCCAACCTATAGATCTCATTTAAATTCCACTGAGATTCCCTAGCCTCAAAGTTTTCCATTTCAGTTGTTATTTTACGTTTGGCTTGAGAGTGAAATTCCTTGAGGTTTGTAGATGAAAGGATTACCTCATTTTCTGTTTTAAAATTAGCTTCATGGTATTCAATGTTACCTTCCATTCCTCTTTTATACTGAGCTAACAGTAAAACATTTACCTTTAGATTCATTTTCTTTAAACACTCTTTAAGCTTACCATTGACAATATTTTCAACAGCGTCCATAAATGTTGGTGCATCTTTATATCCTATAGTATTTTCAATATGATAAGTTTTTAACCTTCTTTTAAAGGATGACCCTACTTCAACAATTTGCAATTTTTGTGAACTTTTTTCAAAAAGTTTTGAACTGAAATTAAACACTCGATGCAATTTCCTGTATTTTGGTTCGCTTATAGTTTTTGGCTTCTCAAAAAATGAATCCTTAAAATTGAAAATGTTTTTCAGCTTAAATATTCCCATATGCTTTTTTGTCTTCGTATGTTTTTTCCAGTTATGTCTACTCACATTTTTATGACACTTTGAACAGTATATAAGATTGGGATTATTTTTAATTTTACTAGTCTTTATATGATGTGACCAGTTTCTTTTCTTTTTTTTAAGAGGGTGGCGGCCTCTTTTTACCTTGTATTGCCCCTCCACAT
Source organism: Flexamia atlantica (assembly GCA_035578135.1). Classification (NCBI taxonomy): domain Eukaryota; kingdom Metazoa; phylum Arthropoda; class Insecta; order Hemiptera; family Cicadellidae; genus Flexamia; species Flexamia atlantica. The sequence goes on along the minus strand of JAQJVK010000001.1, from coordinate 83,178,898 downwards.
GGGCCTCAGGCATGTGCGTGGAAGTTATCAAGCAAACCAAGGAGTGAGCCGGTACAGTACAAGGATGAACAGTACTGCTAAAAGTTTGCGGCATCATCGGGACTCGATCCTGCGACGCTGCCGCCACAGAACCGGGGCCGAGTGCGCTATTAACTGCGCCACCGACTAACTACACATATGACTTTTTACATTTGTGGCAATTGGCAGGGACTGTGATCTTATACATCTCATTTGGTTTTAATGGTATCATAGGTAAAGGATTGTCATCGATTTTTCCAATCTTGATTGTCTCTTCTTTCATGCATTTGTAAAATTGTTTTGCAGCATCTTCTCCAAAATATTCAACAGGTGCTTTGTAATCTCCATGTTCATACCTTATGTAATAACAGAAACTAATAGTTTAGTTTGATCGACTTATGTTTTTGTTACAAGCATTACAATATTTTAATTCAACCATCTTTATTTTATTTACAGATAAAATATTTTTATTAAATTTTATAATCGTAATCCTTTAACACTCTTGTATTTTAACAAAAATATAGTATTTTATATAGCAATCCTAATCCTTTAACATATGCTGTTTTTCAAGAACTAAAGTCCATGAAAATATAACATGAGAATTTACAACAGAGACTGTATTACAAATGCCAAGAAATTCATAGGAGGTTTATTTTCGTCGTGTGTTAGCAAACCATACCAGTCTATTCTGTCCTTATACAAAAGTAGGAATGCTTCTGATAAATTTTGTGTCATGCTTATTTCTTTCCACTGTACTTTATACTCAGATTCCACAATGAAATGTTCTGATAGCTCTTTGTTAGTACGATATCCGCATCCAATCAAGTTTATGTTGGAACTATCTAATAAAGCTCTCTGATTACTTTTGTCTGCTAACCCCATCCCAGTTTACCTTACCAGCAAATTCACGAATAAAGTTTTCTGAAAGAGTTTGACACTCAGAAATATTTTCCCATTTGATCATGTCTACAAATTCCTTAATAAATTCCTCAGAAAGTTTTTGGCTTATTGAAATTTTATCCCAATCCAGCTTGTCACTGAATTCCCTAATAAAATTTTCAGACAGTTTTTGATACTCGGATACAAGAGTCCAGTTCAGTTTACATTGATATTCCCTCATAAATTCTTCAGTTAAATTTCCCCATTTATCTTCGTCAGAACCTTCATTGTTCCTCATTTAAACCTACTAATATCTGTTGAGATAATTCTTTTGCATATTTTTGTCAGTATGCTATGTACTAAATCACTCTCATTATGTACTGCCTTTAAAAAGAGATGATCAAGTGATCCGACTGATATAGCGAAATTAATTTTGTCAGTGGGACATAAGTTGGAACTTATAGAGTCAAACACAGGAGGTAATGAAAGAATGTGCATAATATTAATATTTGTATTAACTTGAGCATTTTTAGGGGTTTCCTCTTGATATAATATCTCAAGTATTTTTTTCTGTAACTCTGCTTTCTTCATCTTATACATGCCTTTTATGTTTAATTGGTCATGTTTGCATCGATTACGTAGCTGTTAAATTGTTAAAGAGTAAAATTGTTTTTCAGCTATTCTAACGGCTTCCATTTTATAATACAATCCATCCTTTAACATATGTATTCAATTTTCAAGAACCTAAGTCCTTGAAAATAACAAATGATAATTTACTGTAGTTTAATCAGATTTCTGGTAATATGAGAAAATTTAGTTGGTGATACAACCAAAACATATGCCACAGTATTTGTTCCTGTTATAGCACTGGAAAAATCTAGATCAATTTGAATATCATTTTTGACCTTTCGTTTAGCACTGGATGAAGCGTTGTGTCTATCACAATCAATGGATATAGCTTGATAAACTGATCCAAAGATAAATGTACATCATCATCACCAAATTTAGATCTTCTAAAGTTCTGGTACATATCGTACAGAATCGTATGCTTAGAGTTGGTGATATCCAAGTTCTGCAGTTCTTGAGGATACATTTCTCTATTGATCCTCACTACAGCATTTTTTACGTTACAGTGATCAAATCCATTTGGATTTTTCTTTTGATTATTTAACCGATCAGTCTGAAGACCGATGATGATAAATTGTGGATTGAAAATATTTGTGTATAAATTTGTGATATCAAACGAGAAAGAAGATCCAGTCACTGCTTTGTGTTCGATACACTGCCATTGAAAATATTTATATAGCAGTTTATCACTGTCACTGAGATATTTTAATGAATCGATCAACTGAATTTTACTTGTTGGCACATACTCAACTAACGGAACTCTTAAAGTGAAACTTTCAATCATGACTTTTCCATCAGCAGGTTCATTGTCACCAACTTCTGTTCCTTTCCAGTGATATATTGCATCATTATCTTCTGCACGAATAAAGGTAATCTCAAAACCACCTTTAAACATTGGATAACGTCAAAAAATCCAAGTCCAAGATGACCTAGTGTTCCATAAGCTTCAAATTTACCACCACCATTAAAATAAGAGACAAATCCACTAGAGTATAAGGTGTGTATTTTACTTTGAGAATATGAAGCTAATCCCTTAATTGTACTTGTAATTCTAGGAAGTTCAACTATATCAATTAAAGTGTTGTGTTTTCTCACTTCAACTCTTGAGAATAAAAATGCTGCAAATTTATCAACTAATTTTATTGTTGATCCAGCTGCATAATCAGAACCATCAGCTTTCTTCACTAATTTGCCAGTGATGTGATACATAATTCTTCCATCGTAAAATGAATCTCCGTGATCCAGTTTAAACACTGTGTAGTTATTTGGTGTGTTGAAATTCAGATCACTTACAGGCATGACCGTTCTAAAGTCACTCCTGATAATATCGCTCGAATATTCATTACCTACTTTATTCATCTTTCTTTACTATACAGATAAAAAATTTTACCTAAGTGTTAAAGAAAAAAGATTGTATTATAAATGATGTGCTGTCCTTTCGAATCACTGCTTGATAAAATATTTGTTATTATAATCTTAGTTATGAGCTTTATATTTGTGTATATTATGCATTTAACGATCACTGAACACAAAACCATAACACCGCTTTGATTTAACAGACTTAAGTTTGTTAAATTACCCAAAATCTGGATACACGTTTGAACTGGTAGTTAGACCCATTCCTTTACGTTTCGCCCACATAGCTCCTGTTGTTACCAATGCAGGTAATCTCTCTTCCAGTAAATTAGCATCATCAGAAATAACTCGTTGCCATGCTTTTTTCTGTAACTCTTTATCAGCAACCCATCGGTCTTCAGTCTTTCTGTGATCACGATACCAGATATTCTTTGGCTGCTGGTAGAATATTCTTTGGTATATATGACTTATAGAATATTCTTTGGCTGCTTTATTCAATTTGTTATCACCTTGATCACCACGTTTTAATCTTTCTGCAAGTTTAGTCCCAGATCCCAAATACGACATACCAGGCCAGTGTAGTTCAAATGGTGAATTGTTTATGATGTCATTTAGCACACCTTTTCCTTCAATCATACTTTCCGGTAATACAGGAAGACATCTCACTAAATATTTTATCCCTTTTGGAGTTTCTATAAGTTCTTCTAATCGATCACCAAGGAATTTAGCTAATGCTAATTTTTCATTATGGAAGTTCATCAGTATACATACCCTCTTTCTCGAAAAAATAATTTTTCGTTAGTAACCGCCATGATCCCTCTGTTCCTTTATACCTCTTTTTCAGATTTATCAATATGATGTCATCCATATCAAATGTTATTGGCTCTGATCCAATTTTCACCTTCTCCTCATCTTCATCATAATAAATACCAAACTGTTTATCATTAGCTCTTGGGAAATATCTAGCGGCAATTAAACCTAACCTAACTATGTTTGTATCCATTAATTGTTTCAGTGATTTATTTTGTCAAAATGACTCGCGTTCAGGGGTAGAAGGAAGGCCTAGAGGTGAACTGGATTGGTCTAATTCTTCACTTTCACTAAGTTCCTCATCTTTAAACCGAATTGCTCTATTTGGTCTAGGCGTACTGGTAACAAACCCCACTGGAACAACATCTCTTGTTATTTGTTCATTTTTCTCTTTAATTGCCTTTGTTATTGGTTCATACTTCTTTTCTCTCTGTTTTATTTCTTCAATATCACGTTGATACTGGTTTGTGGATTCCGATTTCACTTTTTGTACAATCTGAGCCAGTTTTAGCGAATTTCCCCTATAGGGAAGGAGCTGTTATCGTAGTACTCATGGTAAGACCTAAGCCTGAGACCATGATAACTTTTCGTTTTGGGGCCCCTAGAAGCAAAAAAACCTATTCGTTCATTTTCATATATATATATATATATATATATATATATATATATATATATATATATATCTGTCTTTAAGCACGATAGCGGCCGTAAAAATGGTCCAATCTGAATGAAATTTGGCACAGCCATGTAAAGTAGTAATTATTCGGACGAGTACGAAAACCAGCCCGATCGGACTACCAGAAGGGGGGTAAAGGGGGGGTAAATCCCCCCAAAAATGGGTTTTTTGAGGTTTTTACATAGAAAAATAAAAATGATCGGTTTTTTGTTGGCACTATTGAATGCAGCTCAAAAAAACAAACCATTTAGTATCTTGAATCACTGCTCTATGTCCATTGGTTACCGAGATATTGAAAGTGGTAAACACAGTACGTTGTCCCAATGTTAACCTTATGGGGAATAAGAAATACCCCCGTTGCAGCAGACCTGCATACTCAGCGAATTTTCAGTACAAAACAACATATTTCAATCCAACATATAGCGAGATTTTACAGGTTTTTGAAAGCTCCATAAGAATAACATGGGGAATGAGTATGCAGGTTTGCTGCTACGGGTATATTAAAACTGGGTGGTTTTTATTCAATATTTAGTAGATCTGAACTAGAAGAAGCCACTTACCAAGTTTTATCAAGATGTGTTGAGAAATAAGCGCGATATAGAATTTTACTTATTTCCCATAAGGTTAACATTGGGACAACGTACTGTGTTTACCACTTTCAATATCTCGGTAACCAATGGACATAGAGCAGTGATTCAAAATACTAAATTAATTGTTTTTTTTTAGCTGAATTCAATGGTGCCAACAAAAATCGGATTATTTTTATTTTTCTATGTAAAAAACTCAAAAAACCCATTTTTGGGGGGGTTTACCCCCCTTTACCCCCCCCTTCCGGTAGTTGGATTGGGCTGGATTACGAACTCGTCCGAATAATTACTACTTTACACATCCATGCCAAATTTCATTAAGATTGGACCATTTTTACGCGAGTTATCGTGCTTAAAGACACAAATATATATATATATATATATATATATATATATATATATAGATAGATATATATATATATAGATATATATATATATATATTTATGAAAATGAACGAATAGTGTTTTTTGCTTCTGGGGGCCCCAAAACGAAAAGTTATCATGATCTCGGGCTTAGGTCTTACCATGAGTACTACGGTAACAGCTTCTTCCCTATAGGGGAAATTCGCTAAAATCTATATCTCGCTTATTTTTCAACATATTTTGATAAAACTTGGTAAATGGCTTCTTCTAGTTCAGATATTGAAATATTGAATTAAAACCACCCAGTTTTAATATACCCGTAGCAGCAAACCTGCATACTCATTCCCCATGTTATTCTTATGGAGCTTTCAAAAACATGTAAAATCTCGCTGTTTTGGATTGAAATATGTTGTTTTGCATTTGGAATTCACTGAGTATGCAGGTCTACTGCAACGGGGGTATTTTAGCTTTAGAAGGAGTTAACTTTTTAGGTTTAATGTGATCAGCTTTTTCACAGTCACTTTCACTTTCACTTTCTTGGTCACTTTCACTTTCTTGCTTCACTAATTCTTTCTCGATATTACCTAATCTTTTAGCCTCGTCCTTCTCCGCCATTCCAAATTTTTTGAGTTAATCTTTTTCGATATTACTCAATCGTTTAGCTTCTTTAGCATTCATCTTTATTATAGAGAGAAAATTTGTAACGTGGAACGTACATTTAGACGTTATGTTTTTATGATTGATGTTATGTTTGATGTTAGCTTTTTATGTTTATTTCACGTTTTAACATGCACATATATTTGCCACGTTTCTTTGACATTTTTATTGTAAGAAATCCATAGGGAATATTCCAACATTCCATGCAAATATTTTCAAACTGCTCAAGCGTCATATCTGATCCTACAAAGTCTTGGTATATTCGTTTGGTGTAATGTTTCTTTTGACTAAAAATACAGAGTAAATTAACATTATTTCTGATAACCTGCATATCAACTTTACCATAACTCTCACTCAGATAAATGCAAGATATTTTCTTATGACGACCTCTAATAAAATAATCCTTGATTTTTGTCTGTTCTTCCATTACGCAATCGTCAAACACAACTAGAGATTTCTCTTGGCATTCATCAAGAGGGATGAGATCTTCACAGTGTGCGAAAAAATGTGCGATCTCTTTCCACTTTTACTCTCTATGCTTTCGTAATGTTTGCGAAGTTCCGAATAAGATCTCTGCTCAATCGACTTGCTAAACACATACAGGTGTTTGAACTTAATACCTTTTTCTTGACATATCAAATCAAGCAATAGGTTAGTTTTTCCGCATCCTGAACTGCCCACAATCAGTGCTCTAACAGGTCTCGGTAAGAGTTCAGATTTTTTTCTTCCCTATAATAAACATTGATATCCATTTTATTATATAATGAAAAATTTCAAGCTAGTTGGACAAGAATCTGTACTTAATCTTCATCTTGCACATCCTATGCATTTGGAAGATGGAGAATATAAGTTAGCGTGACGGGATTTTATTCAGACAATAACATCGCAAATTTAAAGCAAGAAGCAAAGATATACTTTTTCATTACAAACGAAAATCCAACATCAGATCTGAGTAGATACATGAAAGAAGTCACTTTTGAGAAAGGGTTCTGGACGATTGAAAATATTCAGAACAAATGTAGGGAGAATATTTCTGATGCACATAAATTTGTAATAACGAAGTATAATGATAAAATTGCGATATATTCACCATATCGATTCTACCTAGATCCAGCGATTTGTGAGCTTTTAGGATTTGAGCCATGCAAATCACACAGTGGTGACATAAATTTATATCGTAAAGCGAATCAGACTCTTTTAGGCCAAAACCCTCCAAAACTCAGGGCTGTAGATGTCATCGAGATTCACTGCAACCTCGTCGAACAGTTTTGTTAACCACGATACGCACTGGCACAAACATGACGAAACTGAATTATTGTATAATTTCTTTCCGAACGTTCCCCATGTATACAAGATATCAAAAGAACCTCAGGAAAAATTTTACGTTACATTAAAAACGGGTTTAAAAACTATTAGAGAAATCAGAGTGGTTATTCGGGACCAGGATAACCAACTGCTGCAGAATACAGGTGTTAGAAATATTGTGTATTTAAGTTTAGTCAAAAGTTTAGGTGATTTTAATGAATATTATCCATTAAAAAATTTAAAGTGATGTTTTTGCAGTTCCTGTTCGTAAAATGATCCTTGTATGTCTTCACCAGATAGATCCCTAATTTTGTAGGTTACTGGAGCAGTGTTTTGAATTTCATATATCTCAAAAATCTCAGTTGACCTGTTCCTTCTGTATTTGTTATTAATTACATTTTTCTTTATTGTTATGCTAACTCTTTCTCCAATTTTCAGCTTAGGCTTTGTTGGCTTTTGTGTTTTAAAACGTGTTAATAAATCATGTTCATTATCCTTTATTACCTCTTTTGGTTCCATACCAATAGTTCTGTGCTCACTGTTGTTATAATTCCTCAAAATGTTCTGTAATATATCAACCCATCTGAAACTTTTGCGTGCTTCAAACTGAATTTTCATCCTACCATTTTAAGATCTATTAAAACGTTCTATAATTGCACTTTTTTCTTCATTTTCAGTGTGATAAATTTTTATGTTATATTCCTGTAAAAGCTTTTTGAATTCTCTGTTTTCAAATTCTAAACCGTTATCTGTATGTAATAGATTTGGTGGCTTGTGTCCGGCACTAATTGCTCTTTTAAGAATAACTAAAAATGCTTTTGTCACATCACTCCCACTTTTTCTCATCAGTGGTTCTGCCCATGCATATTTAGAAAACGTGTCAATTACATTTAGCATGTACTTGTACCCATCATTCTCTAATGCATATTTATCCATTATTACCAAATCCAGCAGCCCAGAGATCATCAATGCCCAGAGTGACATTTCTGGTGATTTCTGGTGGGGAATCTTCGGTGATTTCAAGTTGATTATTGACAAGTCAACAGGTTATTTCAACGCGACTAAGCTTTGTGCATCAGGAGGTAAACATTATTTTCAATGGTTAGAAAATAAACAATCAAAAGATTTAGTGGATTATTTGAAAGCCCCACTCTGAATTCCGAGGGTGGCTTTACATTATGAAATATCAGGAGATAACAAGGACAATTTAACAAGACAAATTACTGGCACTTACGTTACACAGGAATTAATTTTGGCAATTGC
>JAQJVK010000001.1:79507857-79610357 GCA_035578135.1 Flexamia atlantica | reverse complement strand
GAATTTGATGGAGAGAGCACAACTTTTTACAAATGCCAATGGCGGATTGTTTGAACACATAATGTAAACTAAATGTGATCAAACTTTAATAATAGATTGCATAAAAATAAAAATGTAAAGATCAACAAAACAATGCTCATTTCATATTTATATGTCCATTATGAAATCTAAAAAATGGGTTGCGTTTAAAAGACACCCTGTATATATATATATATAAGCGAAAACGGTGGACTGCCTGACTCACTCACTCACTGATGATATAGTTTCTCAAAAACTATCAGTCTTCGGGTCATGAAACGTTGCATAAATAATCTTTGTATTATATCTAAATGCGTTCAAAGAAAGGATTTTTAAATAGTTTCTCTTAAAAAGCTAAAATAAGATGCATTATAAAATTCAAAATGGCAGCCATTATTCAGTTTTCAAACATTATTAAGGCTTATTTGGCCATGGAACTGGGTACCAAATTTTTCATAGGCTTTAGATGCAAGAAGAGGGGTTTTTAAAAATGTTATCTCAAAGGACTAAAAAAGGGGGTACATTTTAAAATTCAAAATGGCGGTCATTTTCAGTTTCAATTTAATTAAAATTAGTTGCCTTTTCAGCAGGCGAAGCCGCAGGTATCTGCTGGTAAACCAATCAAAAATTTAGTTGATATCAAAAACAACTTCTAATGAAATAACCAATTTGTTACTAATAAAAAGACAAAAAGAAATAATTAAAAATTAATTCATAAGAATATAAAAATAAAATGAAATCTTTAGCGATTTTTCTGACTTTGGCTAAAATAGCCTAAAGCGGCATCGGATTATTCAGTGCAAGATAGATTGCTTCCTGAGTATCATAAAAAAGGGAGACGTTGTTTGGTCCAGAACGCACAGTTATCGTCAATACAATAATGTCAGCTAACCTGCAACTAATATACAGGGTGTCTCACCTAAGATGTCTCAAACGAAAACAGCTTCTTCCCTGTAGGGGAAATTCACTAAAAGAATGGTTATTTGAAAGCTGCAAAAAAAAACAATGTAATTCTTGTACAGTATTTACATAATCTCAGATAATTCGATTTCTAGCTTTTATTCTCATGCCCTGAGGTATTTTAACCAGAGATTTTGCTGAAGACGTCATAATTTTTTCCATTCTTTTTAGACTACATAGGTCTGCTAGTGTATAATGTTGAGAGCACAAGACTCGGTGTAATGAGTTTTGTTACGGAATTTTAGTTTGTTTTAAATTTTAAATTGTGTTCCTTTATATATATGCCTTTTGTCTAAGTTGGATTCATTCGTCAGGTTTTATCTAGCAATATACAGTATGTAGCGAATGAGGAGATTTTTATTCGGGGTGAAACTATACTGTTCTAGTTATCGTAAGTGTCGCCTAAGGGCTGAAATATATTGAACAAAGACATTAATAACCAACCCGCTAGCAGTGCTTCAGATGCCAGGGCTCGCCTTCCATATAAGAAGAATAATTAATTTCAGATGAAACTGGTCTTACATATTCTGGAGTGGCAAACTCTCCATACCAAGATAATTTTAAATTAAAACTTATTCGCACTTCCAGTTGAATTACATTTACGATATAACTTGTGGCTTGAAGGTGCTGAAAGCCCCTAATGAGGGAAAATTCGAACAATTCTTATGTATTATAGTACAAAATACCTTCATAGCAAACTGAATCTACCTTATACTGATATCTAGCCCACGACATGGTTTTCAATCAAGTAAAAGCATCACATGTTTTATATAAACAAAGCTGACGTTTTTAGATCCCAATGCTTTTTAAATGGCAGATGTTTTACGTTGTTTCTCGTTCTCTTGTGAATATCAAGCAATTTCAATATTTTTTCCGCCATCACGGAATAGAGACCTTCAATTTGAGCCCTCTCCCATCTTTCTACGACTTGCCAGACGCCCAAAATTTTGAAGCAAAGAATCGCCTTAGAAATTAAATATATGACTAGTGGCTTGAAGGGGCTAAAAGCCCCTAATGTGGAAAATTCAAACAATCTATATATTAATACGCAAGCGGTTTTCTTTTCACAGTCCAACCGCAATAACGGCTGGATGGATTTTAACGTTTGAGGTGTCAAATTAAAGGGATTGTTGTGTAGATTTGTCATCAAGTCTCAGAATTTTAAAAAAGGGCGTCACAAAAGTACAGTAAAGGGCTGAAGTTTCGGAACAGTAGCGCTATTCATGGACATTGAAGCAAGCTCAGTTTAATTTGTTTATAAACTGAACATATGGCCAAGCTCTGAAATAGTTCTACAGGTAAACTTATTTTTACAGCTGGTTTGGTTTTGTTTTCAACAGTTTTCTTTTTTTAAAGATTTATTATGTAATTTAGGTTATGTTATGAAGTTTTTAAAGCTGTTAATCATTGCAGTTACCAGTTTTACAATGTAGTTTACGATATCTCATAGTGTTTTTTGAAGTTACATTAATCTGAGCAAATCTTTTTTTGGATTTGTTGCATTTATAATGTCACCGATAAGAAGACGAACATTGACCGGTCGGAGGTCTGCCGACATATATTCCTAAAAATTGGGGAAAGCGAATGTCTGCCGAAGAACTACCATTCTCACTAGAAAATATGGAATTACTTTGTAATCATTGCAGAGGAAAACACTTTAAGGTGAAAAAACTGGTACGTTAAGGACATTTAATCTGTGTTGCCATAAAAGTGAAGTGAATTTAGAAGAATACACCCAATAAAAATGTACTAAACATCTCATTGACGGACTGGGAACATAGCTGGGAAATTACTGGGAAACAAAAAAAGAAATAAAAACTACCTCAACAATATCAGATCCTACAACTCCGCATTTGCGATGGTGCATTCTGAAGCAAATATACATTAATCCATCGTAGGAGGTGTATATAACTTTCCAATTCACGTTATTTTTATAATCGGATTGAGACTTTACTTTCTGCAGAAAACCATCAATTTAAGTACCCTCAGGTATATTTATATAACGTTATTACACTTCCAAATGGAGATAATGGCTGGCATGTAGGTTTGAAACATGCTCAATGAACCTTTGTGGTACGCAACCACATGTTGCAGTATTCCTCTTTTCGACTTGCTGTACGGGATTTTTTTTGTATTCTGCATAGGTCCGAAAATCTTCTTTTACATTGGGTGATTAATATGTATGTGAGGATAGAAGGCTCTCGACTTGGCTTTAATTCGGAATCATCCAACTGCGTGTAGATATGTTTTAAATGGACTTTGTCAAACAGCAAGCTAACCGCACTAAAACTGACGTATTTGAGGTAATTGGGTAATCCTCCCTTCGCCATTTATGGGATCACCACAAAATATGAACTAAAACTACCTGGACGTAATAGCTATCGTTCAACGGTTTGGGATACCTTTTTTTATTCTTAACAACGACATGTAATCTTAAGTGGTCTGAAATTTGGAACCTGGAGCTCGGCACATTTTCAACCTGACTTAATAGCAAGAGTTTTTCACAGCGAGTTAAAGGAGCTAATACCAGGAATAAAAAACACTTATTTGGAAATGCTAATTTTTTGTGTATGATGCTGATATACAAAATATAGTTTCAGAAACGTGGATTACGACATGCACGTATTTTATTAAGTTTACATGAACAAGACTGAATCCATGAAGTCGATGGTATCGTTCATGTCCATGCACAACTTCCTAATCTTGAAGCACTATCATTAACTCAATAACTGCAAATAAATATGTTAATTACTAATATTGATCCTATCAGTACCTAAATATTGCTCGATTTCGAGCAACAGGCTACCTAGTCCTTATTTATTATAGTACAAAATACTTTCAAAGCAAACTGAATCTAGAAATACCTTATATTGATACCTATCTAGCCTACCATATGGTTTTCAAATCAAGTATCAGCATTACATGTTTTATATTAACAAAGCAAACGTTTTTAGATCCCAATGCTTTTTAAATGGCAGATATTTTACGTTATTTCTCGTTCTCTGGTGAATATCAAGCAATTTCAATATTTTTTCCGCCATCACGGAATAGAGACCTTCAATTTGAGCCCTCTCCCATCTTTCTACGACTTGCCAGACGCCCACAATTTTGACGCAAAGGATCGCCTTACGAAATTAAATATATGATTTATCACCTACTTAGTAAGTTTTTTCACAGAATATGTTATTAATCTCCGATGAGTATTTGCAAAGCCATACTGTTTTGTTTATATTGCAATAGTATGTAATGGGCAGAAGTAGATTTATTGATAGAGTTTAGTGTCTTTTGTGTCTTGAAAGCTCTATAGTGTAGAGCCATCCTGTATTTAAATTAAATGTTGAAAAGTTTTGAAGCAGAATATAATACCTAAATTTGTTTAAAGAAAGAGAAGTTTTAATGTAATAGGAGTCTTATGACTTACAGTCGATCCTCGATTTCAAAGTAATCAAGCAATTGATTCATACTGATTATTTACTGATTAATTCGGATCTCCTTAATTCTATTCTGTCCTTCCACCTCTTCGCGAAAGATTTCCCTTTATGCTATCAAATTATGTGTTGCCATATTCCTAATATTAAAACATTACAACTACAGATATACATATATTGATTTATAAACAACCGGATATTTTTCTCCATATAGTAAGATAGTCTAATATAATTTACAAGTTAAGTTACCATGTTAAGGTAAATTCTTTTTTTTCTTGTTGAAGCCACGACACCTATTCTAATATTCAATTTTAATTACCTTTTGGTAGCCTGAAGGTGTCAATTGTAGATACAAGCGGCGATACGCGTTTCGTACTATTTACAGTACATCATCAGTCGCGTCCGACACAGGTTAAAACAGCTCACATGAGTGTTTGTCAGAGTTTAAATAAAACAATCTTAAACACAATACATAGTTTACAAAACACATTTTTACAGGGGACACGGACATCTAACACTTATAAAGAATCGACACGTAAGTGCACTTTCGGAGACGACGGACAACCGGTACCGCACAAAGTTGTAGGCTTAATGATCATCGCTCCTTGGTCGCTTCGTGACGTCACCAGTCAGCTGTTATTAGCTGATGCATTGTCCTCTTCCTCTAATTTATTATACAGGCGATAAGTTATTTTGTCTGAAAAATCCTCCTTAACATTTACAAGTTTATCGCTGCCTATTGATTTTACGTTTTTAATTATGAAGTACTCTTCCCATATTCTGGATTTTCGGGCATTATTACAAACCTTTAACACTTCGAGGGAATTTTCAAAATCTATATTATGCGCGGGGTTGTCTTTAAGATGTTGCGCCACTTTTGAGGTGGGGTTTTTCTGGCCGCGGGCACAATGTTCTTTAAAACGTTCTTTAAAACTCCTGTTTGTGTGGCCGATGTACATTTTCCCACACATATTCCCCTCATCACATTTAATTTGATAAACCCCTTTACTTTTTTCTTTACCAATATTTGGCGATTTATTCAGCTTTGTGTTTTTGTTTATTTTATACCCTGCTTTGTATGAAAATTTCTTAAATATATTGCCAATGTGCTCAGAATTCTTGTTTATGTACCCAAACGGAATAAATTTATATTGTTCTTTAGCCTCATCATCTTGTGATTTCATTAGTTTGAACTTTGTTTTCCTTATTAGATTATCTATCAGGTCAGATCTGTATCCATTATTAAAAGCGATTTGTTTCATGGTGGATTTTTCTTTTTCAAATTCAGTAGGTGACAGACTGTAAGTAAGGAGCCTGTAAACCATGGAACGGAATGCAGAGAGCTTATATGACATGGGATGGTTTGATTCATGAGGGATTACTAAATCGTAAATTAGTGGGATTACTAATCATGTGTTTCCTTTCTGTAAATACCAAATTCCAATCTGTTATCTGATTTAATTTCATTTATGTCATCAAACAACAAATCATGGAAGAGAATGAATATCATACCGAAATACATAAAAATAAGTATTAATAACAAATCAAAAGCTGCATCCAAAACTTTGATCCAGGCTAAAAAACTCTGGCTTATTAATGAAATAAAATGTTTGTACAAAAAGGCCTCAAATCTGTTAGGAAATATTAGGATAGTGAAAGCCCAACTCAGATCGAAGGTTACAAAAACTGAACTTGACGAAGCTGTCGTTAAGATTAACGATTGTGTAAACAATAAAATTCAGGATCAAGGTACTTCAGAAAAAACTAAATCAGCTAATCAGTGAGCAACATTGTTTGGATCACAATATAGAGCATTCTCGGAAATTCTACCCTAGGACATTCTACCCTAAGGCTTGTCAGTCTAGCTTAATGTTTTGTATGAAAATATATCTGAAAACATATATCTAAATTTGGCCCACTTTTTGTGAAGGCTACCAAATATGAATGAAAAGTACCTAACCATATAGCGATACTCTGATGGCGATATGGCATGCAGTTTTTGATATGTATCCATCAGTACATGGGTAAGCACTTAGCGGCTGGGCACCGACGCTGTATGTATGTGTCGTCGTTCCGAGGTCGCCACGCCATCCTGTTGCGTGCTGTTGGATGATTTTTGTAGCATTTCTCCCTTTTTTTCACTTTTTAATGATACTTAAAAAAATAAATTTCAATCGTTTTATTTGATTTTTTTATGAAAACTACAATCTCCAAACAAAATAACAACATTTAACTACTTTATAGACATTGTTTTTTCTTAATATACTAAGAAGATTACTAAATACCCTACCCTAAATTTATTAACTTTTTGAATAAATATGTTATTACAATAGTCAGGTACCATACTTATATCAATGCAATAGAGACTCGTGAATTCATATTTAACTGAAGGGCTGGCAAACCCGGCCACGACGTGCTCGAGATAAGCCGACTCTGCCGCTCATGAATTCGTTATCGCTGCTGTCAATCAGAAAGTGGGTTTGCTCCCTTTTACCGCTTAAATATTTTGCATCATCACAGCTCTTGTTTATGTCAAAGAGAGACAAAGTACACAATTCTTTATTGGGTTGTGAAAGCCATGAATGAGGAATTGACTTTGCTGAAACGTAGTTCAGTTACTCAACTTACTTATTCTTTAGCGCGTCTGCTTTGTAATGAATAATTTATTTACGGCTAGTTTAACATTTTAATGCACTTGTTTTTCACAATGATGTGTTGCTTGGTGTAATCCGACTAAAATTATATAGTTTGAAAATTCAAACACATATATATATTCGTATTTATATACATATTATTGAAACAACTAAGACTATTATTACTAGAAGGACGTCTGATTTCAGTTAACAAAAACCATTAACGCCTTTAGCATTGATTGACAAAATAGAGTCAATGACATTCAAACACAGTCATTATGATTAGATGAAAAACAATGTAAAGATTTGATCACAGTTTCCAGTTTCCACAATATATCCAAACTTCTTTTGGGCATGTTTTGTGGAAATATGGAGTATCTATGTAATATATAATTTCGTAAGGGAAATTTTTGGGCCGAAATTGTGGGCGTTCGGTAGGTCATAGCATGATGGGAGAGGGCTCAAATTGAAGGTCTTGATCCCAGGGACTTCATACAGAACAGGGACTTCAATACAGAACATTTTAGAAATTCAGAAAAAAACCAAACATTACCGTAAAAAAATTGCAATTCAACAATCATTTGGACTGAAAAGCGACTGATTTGTTTGTATTGGATTATGTGCTGCTGTTACTTGATTCAAAACCGTGTGCTAGACATCAACATATGGTGGATCTGGAATCCAGTTTACTATGAAGGCATTTTGTACTATAGTAAAGAACTAGTGGCTTGAAGGGGCTAAAAGCCCCTAATGAGGGAAAATTCTAACAATCCTTATTTATTATAGGACAAAATACTTTCATAGCAAACTGGGTCTACCTTATAGTGATATCTAGCCCCAGATAGCAGAAAAAGTTTTCAAAACACTCAACAAAAAGTATCAGGGAAAACCAAAATGCTTGCAACAAATATTCATTGAAAACGTTTTCGTTTGAAAAAGGTTTGCTAGAAGTATAAAAGTGAACACATCTCGCACTTCCTGATAAGTTAGATTGGATATTTGAATCAAATTAGCAAAGAATGTTTGTTGAATATTAGCAGGGAATCTTTTCAGATGATTTGCAAAGATAACTTTCTGCAAATGTGCACTAATTTCCCACAAGTTTCAATGGGAAATTATATTTATAAATATGTAAAAATTCCAAACATTGTAATAACACAAATGTAATTGAGGGAATGCATTTCTATATGGTTCCTACACACTTTACCACCGTACAAATTCTATTGATCTATATTGGGATTTGAACCCGGGACCCTTACCTTCGTTAGCTTAGCCTCTATCCACTACACCACCAGACCTGTCAGTGACACAGCGCAAAACGTCATCTTAACCTTTGAGGACTGAGAATGGGTTATAAAGTGCCTCTTGTCACTTTTTCCCCATTCACACTATAGTAATATTTTTTCAGGAAACAACTATTTTAAAAAGTGTAATGACAAAACTTTTTACCTAAAATTTACCAAGTCTAATTGTTTAAATATCCAGGAGCTGAGGGGTTTGAGCATGCATGAAAGGGTGGCGCAATTAATTGTATTGCTGATTATTGTATTAAACAATGGTTATACGTTATTACGTTTGTGATACTTGTAAAAAAAACTTAGTCCGATGTGAATATAAAACATCACTTATTTTAAGTTTCCACTGTTCTCAATAAATATTTACACATTCAAATACTTATTTTTCAGTACAGTGGTATTTACTTAAGTAAAATCTGGGGTAAACTTAACACACGCAGTAATTCTGATAAGAGTTTTATAGGTGCCAAGGGAGGAACAATTGCATACTGGTGATTCGACAAGTATTCATAAGTATTTACTTATATGCACTTAAACAGCACGCTTTGACTGAAATTAATATAATTAAACCTAATAAGGAAGGAAAGTAAATAAATTATTATTATTCTCCTACAAACAAGTTTTTTGTGTAACAAGTATTGACTTTACTTAGGCCTAATAAGTCTTTACTTATAAATTTATTCACACTGTTTTAAGCATTTTTTAAATAATTTTAACTTTAAAACCAAAATATTTTTCGAACTATAAGTTTCCGAAATTCTAATACTGCGCAAGGCAGTCGAGCGGCGGTAATGACGGTCGGCCTCTCAATAACAAAAGGCGGCCGATTCCAAGAAAGGTCCAACGAAAAACACACCAAACGCATAGGACCCGGCGGGTCCTTTGCGTTTGGTGTGTTTTTCGTTCCATGTAGAAAATCTGCATTTGGAAATTCGGAGAAAATTTGATTTTTGTTTAGCGTGAAAGTCTTTAGAAGCTTATTTACTGCACGCTCGAAAAAACTTTGCCTATAATCGCCTAGCGCTAGGAACAAATGCGGAGCCAATGTGAACTAGTTGTATGTAGTTCACGTTTGCCCCGGACTGAATCGTAGCGCTAGGTGATTACAAGTATGTTTTCCTCGTACGTGCAGTAAATAAGCTTCTGAAGACTTTCGCGGTAAACAAAAATCAAATTTTTCCCAAATTTACAAAGCAGACTTTCAATATCAAACGAAAAATAAACCAAACGCATATATGCAGAAACCTTCCATGCTATCTGGGGCCTACCTCATGGTTTTCAATCAAGTATCAGCATCACATGTTTTATGTAAACAAAGTAGACGTTTTTAGATCCCAATGCTTTTTAAACGGCGGATATTTTACGTTATTTCTCGTTTCTGGTGAATTTCAAGCAATTTCATTATTTTTCCCGCCATCGCGGAATAGAGATCTTTAATTTGAGCCCTTTCCCATCTTTCAACGCCTTGACAGACGCCCACAATTTGACGCAAAGAATCGGCTTACGAAATTTAATATAAAGAATGAATGAGTTTAAATTGTTTATATTTTGATCAGGGGTTTTATCCCGTTTAAACCACTAGTGTACTCTATTTACCTAAACTTTCTAGTATTTTTTATAGATCTAGCAAATCTTTATTTTGTTCGATTATTTTAAAGTTGTGCTTTCTCAAACTATAGAAGTCATTCTTTCTTTTATATAAAAAGTACATATTTGTAGGGTAGAAATAATCCAGCGACCACATAGTACAAATAGATGTAGCATGCCTATCTTACTAGCATTACAGCAAATGAAGCCTGGGCCACCATATTGTCAAGGTATAGAAACCCAAAGCGGCGTTTAAAACCGCGTAATCTGGCAGTGCTCACGTTTCAAATAACTCGTCGCACTTAAGGTTGCATCGAGTTTTATACCATTTTGCATCGAGGCTTAAGGTTGAAATTTTGCATGTGAAGAGTCCTTTAGCTTTAAACGTTAACGGTATCAATCTTATTTCAATAATAATTTTTTCCTACTCTAAAAAAGTAAAAAAGTCATAAGTTTTTATTAAAGTTTAAAACTTTAGTCAGCTGCTACTTTTTTATTTTTTGGTTAGGTAAAATAAAAAATAGTGGAAATTGTTGCTAAAGATTGAAAATTTAATTTAATTTTATTTTATTTTTAATCATAATTTTTGAAGAAAAAAATAGCTGCCGTAGTTTGGTTGATAATTTAGTTTTTGTGAGAAAGTTTATCTGTGCGGCGCCTGTATGAAAACAAAGTCAATTCTAATCTGCTCTTTACAAAATTATAGTCACCTACAAAAATAAAAATGTGGTGTCAAATTAAATGTGTATTACCAATCACTATGGTATCAATTATAAATGGTTTAGAGGCAGTTTACACATCATAGGAACGTTACAAGTGCATTCCGTGATGGCAGCTTTTCTCAAAATAATTTAGGGCAAGCTTCTAGTTTATCAGTGTTTACGATATGTAGACTGCCTGCAAACAATTTATATTCGGCACCATAGTAATTCTGAGATTCAGACCTTTAATTTGATATCATGTTTGTATTCTTTACGTAGTTTCTTTTTTCATGCATATGGACTAGAAGCAAATTTAGGCTTCAAGTCGCGGTTTGTGTGCTCCGTCTAACTGTACTATGTGGTCGCTGAAATAATCACAGACCTCTAAAATACTGATTACAGAACTGATCTGCCTAGACCTGATTATAATATTTGAGTAAAATTTCATAATAGATCTTAGACTGATAAATTTAAAAACCAGACATATTTATGTGTAAAGAATACTCTCACGTCACTATTTAACTGTGTATTATTGGGGCGCCAATGAAGGTGAAAATAATTTGACTATAACCGCTAAAGGTATTACATTTCTTATAGTAATACGTGCCATCATCATTCATATATCAATTATTTTTATTTGTCAATTATTTTTATGTAAATATTATTAAAACTGATATTTTCCTCCTTGTGTTCTGAGAAGTTAAAATTTCCGACAATCCAACCGTGCCATTTTTTGCAATTACTTGGATTGAACAAATAACAATGGCCATGACAAATCAATGTCAATTTCGTGTTAATCTATAATCCTCACGACTTATATGAACAGTTTAATAAAATCAGTAGGACAAGTTTTCCTCGTGATCTTTAGAAACGTCAGAGTCACTCGTCCCACAGTCCCGGTAACGAGTATCTGCAGAAGTTTCAGAGTCAGTGTGATACACCCGTCCCAGTCCCGGTGACGAGTATCTGCAGAAGTCTCTGAGCCAAACAGTGTGATACACCCGTCCCAGTCCCGGTGACGAGTATCTGCAGAAGTCTCTGAGTCAAACAGTGTGATACACCCGTCCCAGTACCGGTGACGAGTACCTGCAGAAGTCTCTGAGTCAAACAGTGTGATACATCCGTCCCAGTCCCGGTGACGAGTATCTGCAGAAGTCTCTGAGTCAAACAGTGTGATACACCCGTCCCAGTCCCGGTGACGAGTATCTGCAGAAGTCTCTGAGTCAAACAGTGTGATACACCCGTCCCAGTCCCGGTGACGAGTATCTGCAGAAGTCTCTGAGTCAAACAGTGTGATACACCCTCCCAGTCCCGATGACGAGTATTGGCTCGACTCCACAGGTTACAGGCTATAGTGACTCATTACACTTTAACTGAGCTAATAGTTCAGGAATTTATCTGAATGTATAATATCTCTATATCGTTAATTTAAACTGTTTTTGTAGTTCTATAGCAGTTTCATTGTTCAAAACTTTCACGAAAGACACGTAGTTAAACGATGTTTGGTTTATTGGTGTGCAATATGTTAAGTATCCTTCATGAAGCAAGTACGAAAGAAACAAATCGACACTTGGCGTAGCCGCAGACTCTGTTCTTACCATCAATGAACGAAGCTCAATAAGATCTCGTTCAATGAAAGCTTCAGTCTTGTTAAATGAAACAACTTCTCCTTTAAGAAGCTTTTCTACCGACGTCCTAATTAATGATGATTCCAAAGCAATATTTAAATTACACACCGTTCCACCCACCTGGACACGGCTTTTAGTCTTCCCAGTCGACAAAATCTGAAGTGCTGGAAGTACTTTGTAAATTTTCTTACCTTTTTTACTTTTATAACAGCTTAATATCTGTTCAGCTTCCGATATCAATGTAAAATTAGTACTTCCTCGATTCTTATGACACATTCCCTCAAACTCCTCTTGTGAAAGTCCGTAGAAACCTATAATTTCGTGATCCCCAAGAAAATTGTAGAACCGCACACCGTGAGAAGCGTTGAACACGGCTACGGGCCACACTCCGGTGACGACGCCCCCGCGGACGTCGCTGATCACGCCCGCCAGCAGCCTGGAGGTGTACCGCAGGACCCGCGCCACGGCCGCCGCGTCCGCAGCCTCCGCCACGGCCGCCCGCACCGCGGCGTCGCAGTCGTCCACCAGCACCCACGCCCTCGCGCCGTCAAAGTGTCTGCGCAGCAGCCTCGTCAGCTCCCGCAGCCCCGTCGCCACCTGGCCACGACTCATCTTGAAGTAGTTGTGGTCGTCGCTCCAGAAACTCACCGACTTCCTCTCGTTGTGCGACAGTTTATCACTCTTCGATAGATACTCGTGGTCCTTGTATGAACTGTGAACTACTCGTTTGTAAAACTTAATGGCGTCTTCTAAATTATTGATGACACTAAAGCATTCGAATTCGACTGTGACAACTGGGTATTTACCGAAATGGTTCTGCATTAAATTTGTATATTCGGTTATTTTATAGCTATTGTTTTTAAAGAAGTGGTAATTGTTTGTGTCTGTGATCGGTTCTTTCCAAGGATCTAATCTTGTTTTTCGCTTTCCTTCTTGGTCAACTTCGATTTCCAAAAAATATTTTAATATTTTTAAACTTGTCGTCTTACCAAATCCCCTTGGAGCTGTTATCACTCGTATCAACGTTTTATTTTCTTGTTCTAAAACCTCTTTTATAAACATGGTTTTGTCTAAATCAAAATCCTCTCCGTATAAAGTTTTCCTTGTTGAAAAGTGCCCCTAAAATGAACATCAGTCGCCTTAATACATTCATTGAATAGATAAGATTTCTGTTAAATGGGTTTTCCATCGTGACAAAATAAATTACTTATAAGCATCAAGAATAAAATTCGCAAGACGATATTACAAGGAACTATTTCGGAAGACAATGTGCTTCAGATGTGCGTAATTCATATCTGCTCTTGTACTATAAAATACACCCGTTGCAGCAGACCTGCATACTCAGCGAATTTCAAAGGCAAAAGAACATATTTCAATCCAAGGTAGTGAGATTTACCATGTTTTCTAAGCTCCATTAGAATAACATGGAGAATGAGTGTGCAGGTTTGCTGCAACAGGTCCGTTAAAACTGGGTGGTTTTAATTCAATATTTCGTAGATCTGAACTAGGAGAAACCATATAGCAACTTTAATCAAGATTTGTCAAAAAATAAGGAAGATATAGAATTTTTTATTTCCCATAAGGATAACATGGGGAATGAGTATGCAGGTTTGCTACCACAAAAATGGAAATTGCTGGGGTTTTAGACTAAAATACATTAGATCTTATAGATGAAGCCACAAACCAAGTTTTAAAAAGTTATTATGAGAAATAAGCGAGATATAGAATTTTACTTATTTCCCATAAGGTTAACATTGGGACAACGTACTGTGTTTACCACTTACAATATCTCGGTAACCAATGGACATAGAGAAATGATTCAAAATACTAAATTGTTTGTTTTTTCAAGCTGAATTCAATGGTGCTAATTAAAATTTATTATTTTGATTATTTTGATTTTTATATGTGGAAACCCCAAAAAACTGATTTTTGGGGGGGTTTATCCCCCTTTACCCCCCCTTCCAGTGGTCCGATCGGGCTGGTTTTCGAACTCATCCGAATAATTGCTACTTTACACGCCTATGCCAAATTTCATTCCGATCGGACCATTTTTGCGAGCGCTATCGTGCTTACAGACACACACATACATATATATATACAAATTTGAACGAATCGTGTTTTTGGTATCTGGGGGCACCAAAACGAAAAGTTATAATGGTCCCGCGCTTAGGTCTTACCATGAGACCTACGGTAATAGCTTCTTCCCTATAGGGGAAATTCGCTAAAAATGAGTACGAGATATTTTACTATATTTTATTATATTCTAATTAATTTTTCTTCAACCACATTGGACTTACCACCGAAAGGAGTTGTATACCCAAACTACGGTAAGCATGCAGTTCCTTAACTATGATAAATTAAACTATACAAATTTGAGGTAGTGTTTATTACCTATAATATTACATACTAGTGGATCCGAGCGCACGGTAGCAGAGCGATAATGGCGACAAATTTAAAACACAATCATGCTAACACGATCCGTCTTGAGGGTTATGTTTACACAAATTAAAAAATAACAGCAATTAAATTATCCAGCTGATCAAAATGTAAACAATTTTGTTCTTCATAAGGATAACATGGGAAATTTAAAAGCCAATGGGGCAGAGCCCAAGGGACTTTTTCAAAAATGTAAGGGACAGTTCAAAAATGTAAAGAGCGACACGCTCTTTCCAATGAGCCGTCAAAGATCAAAATCGGTTAAGAAATGACGGAGGAGTTCATAAGACAAATTTCGTGTTGGCGTATTAATTATATAGTTTTTATTGCAAAAAGTCATTATCTACTTACATTCACAAAAATAAATAACAGTGAAAATCTTGTAACCAATTTAAAATAAAATAAAAGCACACGATTTTGTTGGCAAAGTTGTAATCTAACAATCCATGGTCTCATGTCAGTTATAAACATCGACTGCAATAAACGTATTACATAACACCGATATGGTGCAGAGAGCTTCGTAATTGAGTTGAATCATTGCTAATTAGCCAGTTTAATGGTCAAGTCCTAATACTGGGGAAATACACATTTTAAAATATCTAAATACAATGTCGATTGTACTAATTGTATCGATTGTATTGGGGTGGAGTTTAATCCAGTAATTTGTCAGTACTCTTGTAGACTATACCTTACAATATTTCTAGTACACCATTTCAAAATAATTTTATTTACAAATTTAGTCAATGAAACTTGAATCTGAAAAACATGGTTTTGAGTGTACTTTTTAAAAATTTTGCCTAACACTCTCCTTATTCATGGTTTGAAAGGTAGAGATATACCATAACTTCCTCCTCTTAGGGATTTCTAAACACATATTTGAGGTTTGTATTCCAAGGATATCAGGGTGAAAAACTAATTGAACTAAAAGATTCTGTCTAAGTGTAAAAATAATTGCAAAGGAGTTCAGTAAATTTCGCTAATAGTCCTATCTCCGGTAATTCCGGCTTTGCATGAGCCCGCAACTTAAAAGACATTCTGGTTATAATTTAATAATTCTGTAATTTACATGAGCACCATATGTACAGAATGTGATTGATGATTTTAGCTGAGGAATCAGGAATTTCCGTAAACTTTTGGCATTTTAGTTTTCTTCTTTAAGACGATCTTATAGGCCTTACTTCCTAATATTCTCTTGCTGTTATAGTTTTAGACTGGATCACTTTGGGATTTCCAAAAACAATCTTTTTTGTGTGTTTCTTTTGTGTTGAACCAACCTAATTATGTTTATGTTTAAAACGGTTGCAAGTTCTTCGACATTGTTTATTTACCAAAGAATATAATCGTTAATGCAGATTAGTTACACGAGATTAATCTGCAGGAAATTTCAGATTGAATCGTCTTTGTCTCGATAATAATTTAAATATAGGCCTACATGACATGATAGCCAATCAATTTAATTACAATTTCTGTAAATTTAGCAGCTATTACAATATTTATATATTACTAGTGGTTTAAAGGGGCTATAAGCCCAGAATCATAAAAGGTGAAAATTTAAATTAAAACAATTTTTTGTTATGGTAGTACAAAATACCTTCATAGTAAACTGGCTTTTAGATTCCCAAATTATGTTAATATCTTGCACGTAGTTTTGGATTATGCAACAGCACCAAATGATTTAATGTAAACAAGGTATGAGGTTTTTAGATTCCACACATTGGTATGTTTTTAGATCCCCATTTTTTTCTTGAAATAGTAAATATTTTGCGTTATCTTTTCGTTTTCTAGTGAGTTTAAAGAATTTCCAATGATACCCTCGCATCAAAACCTTTAATTTGAACGTCTTCCATCATCCTGTGACTTTCCAAACGCCCATACTTTCTTTTGTGACATTTCGGTTACCTATATTTTATTTCATTTGTTTTACTTAAATGCATAGGCCTATTTTTTTATTTCACACATTATGCAACACGATAAAGTTTTTACCACACGCCACATAGCCGGAATGAGTGTTCGGATCTAACGCTGCGGAAATGAAATGTAAACGTAGCTCCAGTGCCTCTTGTAATGGCTTTTCTCGTGGATAAAAACTTCTCACATAGTTTACAGACTCAGTTTTGTTTTCTTATAAACGTTACAGTATTTCCAGTTAAAATTCTAGGGGAACAACTGATGTTCGTATTACATCATGATATAGACAGTTCTTATTTACAATATATTTTAAGTTTCCGAGTCAGCAATAAAATATTGGAAAAGTTCAGCCTGGCCTAGCTAAAAAGCTCCTTAGCTTAAAAAGTAAAACTTCTTCTGAGTAGGTACAACATTTTACAAAAAACGTACAGCCGTTTCCGAGATACATAAAACATATAGGTATTTTAGGATTTACAAACAAATAAACAAATAGTTTGTGTATTCGTCTGATGGTGCCAGCATAGCTGGTCAAAGGCAACACTAAATAAAATTATTATAAAAATACTGTAGTCCAATCAAGGAATGGGTTGTAGAGTGCGTGAGCAGGTAACTAAGCGATTCCTCCAGAAATTTGTTCAGGGGGCTTAGGGTGTTAAAATACCAAAAGTCCTGACACCTAGGTGGTGAGCCAAGGGTGGGAGGGGGGGGTAAAGGTGCGTATTTTGGGGGTTTTTCGCTTATATCTCAAAAACTGTGCATAACTCTCGAAAAAATGGTCCGATTTTAATGAAATTCGGCACAGACGAGTAAATTCTATATCTTCCTTATTTTTTGACATATCTTGATAAAAGTTGGTATATGGTTTCTTCTAGTTCAGATCTACGAAATATTGAATTAAAACCACCCAGTTTTAACGGACCTGTTGCAGCAAACCAGCATACCATTCTCCATATTATTCTTATGGAGCTTACAAAAACATATTAAATTTCAATACCTTGGATTGAAATATATTCTTTTGCATTTGAAATTCGCTGAGTATGCAGGTCTGCTGCAACGGGGGTATTTTTTATTAAGACTTCCTCTGTTATTTGTAGAAGAAAAATCTATATTGGCCCTTTTTAGCGAATTTATCCATAGGAAATAATCTATTATTAGTAGGTTGGTTACAAATTACATAAATAATGGTTCAAATAGGTACTTAATTTTGTACATTTACGAATTGTTAAAAACAACATCATATGTCTTAAAATGAGAAAATTCTGGTTTATTTAATGAATTTTAAAATAAATAAAACACCAGTAGTCCAGTCAATGAATTACCTAAAAGTTATGTGTAGAGTGCGTGAGAAGGTAACTAAGCGAATCCTTCAGAAATTTGTTCAGGGGGCTTAGGGTGTTAAAATACCAAAAGTCCTGACACCTAGGTGGTGAGTCAAGGGGGGGAGGGGGGGTAAAGGTGCGAATTTTGGGGTTTTCGCTTATATCTAAAAAACGGTGCATAACTCTCGAAAAATGGTCCGACTTTAATGAAATTCGGCACAGACAAGTAAAGTGGTAAGTTACCAACAATTGGCAATTGAACAATTGGACGAGTTCAAAAACCAGCCCGATCAGACCACAGAAAGAGGGGGTAAAGGGGGATAAACCCCCAAAAAATGGGGTTTTTTGGGTTTATTTTTGGGTTTTTAGGTTTTTTATATAGAAAAATAAAAATAATCCAATTTTAGATAGCACCGTTGAATTCAGCTCGAAAAAACAAACAATTTAGTATATTGAATCATTGCTCTATGTCCATTGGTTACTGAGATATCGAAAGTGGTAAACACAGTACGTTGTCCCAATGTTAACCTTATGGGAAATAAGTAAAATTCTATATCTTGCTTATTTCTCAACATATCTTAACAAAAATTGGTTTGAGGCTTCTTATAGATAAGATATAATGTGTTTTAGTCTAAAATCAACAAAATTTCTATTTTGTGGCAGCAAACCTGCATACTCATTCCCCATGTTACCATTATGGGAAATAAAAAAATTCTTTATCCTCCTTATTTCTTAACATATACTGGTACAAGTTGGTTTATGGCTTCTTTTAGTTCGGATCAACTAAAAGTTGAATTAAAACCACTTAGTCTAACATACCCGTTGCAGCAAACCTACATACTCATTCCCCATAATATTCTTATGGAGAACACAAAAAATGTCTTATCTTGCTATGTTGGATGAAAATACTTTTTGTAATTGAAATTCGCTGAGTACACAAGTCTGCTGCAACGGGGGTGTTTATTCTTATTTAATCCTCGGCCGATATGCTATTAGACCTATTCAATACTGTATATCTTCCCAGTCAAGAGAGCATAAAAGATTTTGAAAATTAATAATATTGTCTGAAGAAAATTTTCTATCAAATTTCACTTTCGGTCTATCAGTATTTTCAGCTAAGCCTATTTTAAATTCAAATTGAAGAGCTTTATGGTCAGATAAATTTGGTTGTGTAGTACACTTGTGTCTCAATCACTTTGTTGTACGTCTGTCATGATATTATCCAGACAGGACAGGCCTCGTGTCGGTTGAAAATTTGTGCAGTATAGATCATATGCCTTAAAAGATTCATAAGATTAACTACAATAGGCTTGTTTGTGGTTACATCAAATTCTGCATTCGAATGAAAATTTTTATCGTGCCCTTTTAGGAAAAACATTTGCGAAATTTTTTTTCTTTTTTTCAAAACGTTTTTGATATTTTTTATCGATTGACATTTGAAGATTCATAGATTAGCCAAGGTAAAGCAAAATCTTGTGTGTATATTCAATGATACAGCATCTTTCATGAAAGAACACGAATTTTTGTCACTGACCGTAACCAACATAAAAATGAAGATTAAAAATATTTAATGCGGTTTGATAAATATGTTTTGCTGTAAGTAGATTTAGTTTTGGGGTAATATTGCAATAAACAGCTCATTAAGCCTTTAGTAAATTTGGTTTTTCTAAAAAAATTCTAAAAACTAAAAAAAATCGAAAAAATGCAAAAAAAATCTCTGAAAGTTTGTCTAGCTCCAAGCAATCGTTCCTGTTATATGAAAACCTGTATGTCCTCATAGGGGTGTCTGTTTTGTGTGTGATTATAGTTTTATATGATGATATATCAATTTTTGTATTTTTTATAACCCAAATCATGATAGATACGGTCAGGGACAAGGGGTACGGTCTGGGACAAACTAGAATCACCGGTCGATTTACTCAGTTTATTTAATGCCTTTGTTTTAAATTATCATTTTGAATTATCCTTGGCACTTTAATGGGCCAATACCCTGGTTATTTGGGAGTTGACTGTACTCTATTCCACAAAAATGTATAATAAAATATAAGCATTACCTTCAATATTTACATATTTCAAAAACTACAATTTTACTTTTCCATAAATCCTTCAATTGTACTATTATAAGATAAAATTGTCTTTCACTTCAACTGAATAGTGCAATTTACAACGAAATTTATAATGATTGTCACGACCGAACCCCCGCACAATCGATAAGGCTATCGTGGTCGTGACAAAAATGGTTTCGGCCGTGACAAATACGGTCAGTGACATTACAATTATTTGTCCCTGTTCTGGTAGTAGCCCTGCATCTCGTGTTTGAGAAGACAAAGTGGACTTCTAGGTTACCGTTGCAATCAAAATATCATATCAACAAAAATTAACACCATGTCTACTGTAACAAACGACTAGTACGGTCTTGGACACATCAAAATTAACAAAAACACAAACTTACTTTTATCAACCTTGATCAGTTTAAAAACAAAGAAAAGTCTCTGGAGCAACGTAAAACACTCCCGTTCACCTCTGTTTCTTCAAACTAACCGACTCTATCGCCACCAGGCTCGCCACTGTCGTGTTCCAAAGTTCCAAATTTTGCCGTACGGTCGGGACTTAAAATCGAGGGACAGACTTATTTTGTCGTAATACTCAGTTCGCAATAAATAAAAAATATTAAATACTCTTTTTTTGTAAGTTTAATAATTGGTGATGATATAAAAATAGCATTATTTATTTAAGCACGCATAATTGTTCTAAAAATAGCATGAAAGTTGAAGAATTGACCCTAGGGACAAGTTACGGTCGTGACATTCGTGACTTTGAAAATTCGGAAAAAATACCTAGAACCCATTAACAACCAAATAAATATTTGCAAAATGTTGCCCCCGTCCCAAAAAATATTAAAACAATAATATGATACTAAAAAACAGTATCTTCGAAATAAGAGGCCAGGGACATTAAAGGGCACGATAAAAAATTTTCACTCATTCACGTCCCCACAAATTATTATCCTGCATTTGAAAAGTGTTAAAAACCTTAACATAACATCTAACAGTTTCAGGAATAAATTTATCTTACCATTGGGAGATCTGTATAATTCAACAATTATGATATTACAACTGAACAACTTAATAGCTGAAACTTCAAAGTTTATTTCATCAATTAGGGGTCCCATGCGCAAATTGCGCATTTTAATATTGTGTTTGTTGTGAGAAACTATAACCTAAAATTCGAAGAAATTCATTGCCTTCTTTAAATTCACAATTATTAAAAACTTAACCTGTTAAACTTGAAATTGAAATGTTACATTTTTAAGAAGCTTAGCTGAAAAAAAACATACACACACATTGTCCATCGTCCCAACACTATGTATTCGAATTTGATTGTCTTCTGGAAATAACTTCGCTCAACAGTAGGATACCATGTGTTTTTCACGTTTGCCCTTACATAATCTTTAAGTTTGGTTGATCTTAGCCTATATGGATCCTCCGGCACTAACCTCAGCCGACTGGTTCTGACATCCGACTTCAAGTTTCCAAGGTTTTTGACTCAGTGACTTTTAGAAATTTAGCTTGGTGTAGAAAATCCCTCAAATTCAGTAACGCCTGTATCCAAGTCCAAGATAGTTTTTCTTTTATCTTCATTTGCCAATGTGGGACATTCTGGATCTTGAGTAGGCCTAGTCACCTTATTTGCAGTTGTCTTGAGTTGGTTGAGGTATTGAAATATTGACTGGGCAAACATCCTGGACAATTTTTTCTTGCCAGTATGGTTAAGGTGCAGACCATGATTTTTATGGTCCATCCTATTGAAGAGAGTTTTCTTCACAGTCACAATATTTGTACACCCAGAATTTCTCAGATTTTCCAACTTGTCATAAAAACTGTGATTTATTTAATTTATTTCTTTGTTCATGTTAATGCCATCTTTGTCGAATCATATGGATATTCCACTGATGAGAATGTTGGTTTTCTTGGCGCTTTGAACAAGCTCATCAATTCTAAATTGTGTTACATCGGGTTTAACTGATTTTACTGCGTGGTCTTATTATAGAAATCATTTGACCCAGCCTGAACTATTAAAAAGTCTTTTTGTGATAATTGTTGGCAATGGTTACTGACCTCTTTGATCACTTAATTAAATCCTACGTTAGGTTTAAAAATTGTTGTTACGGTAAACTGAACGCCCAGTTCCTCTTGCAGTCTTATGGTACACCCCCTTCCATGTCTATCCACCAGTAACAGAACTCTTCTTTTTTCACTTCTGGAATTACTTTTAGTGAGAATTTGCTTAGAGATCCTTTGTTTTTTACCTAGCTGGCTACTTCTGTTAGGACATGTTGTTATTCTGTTGTACCCGTTAATGTGGTTGTTTCTTCCAAGTTTGTCAGGGCATTAAAACGATTAGTTAGAGGTAAATTCCACTCTGTGACTGCCCGATTTCCACCATTTTTTGTAGGCTTCTTCCACTCCGAGGATAACGTGGGAAAACAGGTCAAACAAGAGATCTTATTTAGGCCTATACTTGATCCTTCATTCAAATATTTCAACAGTTCATTCTTGTCCCCTTGTAGTGTGTCAATCACCACTTTCAAACTACTGATTTCTTCTTTGGCCGCCTTCAATACACTGTTTAAAATACGAGTTTGAAAGTCTGGGTTTTTCTCACCGTTTAGAAGACTTTCTTGAATCGCTACTTGTTTTACCAAGCTCTTTTTTAACTCAAGTATGTCTTCCAGTTGGGCTTTAAGCCTTTGATTTTCTTCGATCAAATTATTTATAGTACTCTGACCCGCATTTGATTCTTCCAGTTGAGATGACATGTTCGCCTGACAGCCAAAATCTGTACCAGGCCTAGGACTACTGTTATCCTTAGGCCCATCAGAGGGAGCTTTCTGAATACCCATTTCCTTACTATTTTCTGTCCTTGTAGTAACACTCTTTGCTCTAGGAATACTTTTAGTAGGTGTAGGTGTAGCTGGTGAACTCTACTTGATCCTATTCCGCATGAAATAAGTAGCTGTTCCAATGGAGCAGTTCAGTGTTTTCCAGACTTTTTGGCAATTTCCTTATTAACCATCTTGTTATTGCCCCCAAAACGGATTTTCGTAAAGTAACTAATAAAATAATATTAATTGACAAAATTCTCCGTTCTCAGAAATCTGTTGCCTTGGGCTACCACCTACTTTGCCTATTTATAAAATGAGCCCTAAATATGATAGATTGTTTGACGAAAAATTTCGCAAAATGTTATGAAAATTTTAATATAGTTGTAACTTTGGGCGGGTTGAAGATAAGTTATTAAATGTATATATTCTAAAAGGGAATTTAAACATCTACAACTTAGGTTTAGACTTATGAATATGATGAAACGTTCATCAATATTTTGAGAAAGAATAATTCTTTTTTCTTATCTTAAATTTAAGCTTGTTTAGAGGGTAACACTTAAAATGGTTGTAAAAGTTTTAGATAATGTTATGTACTCTACTTTATTACCAACAAAATTCCTCGCAATAGACTGTTTTCGGGATATAAGCAAAACACCCCTGTTGCAGCAGACATGCATACTCTCGGCAAATTTGAAAAACAGAATAACATATTTTAATCCATCATATGGCTGTTTTCTTAATCCCCATAAGGATAACATGGGGAATGAGTATGCAGGTTTGCTGCACAAAAATGGAAATTTTGTTGATTTTAGACTAAAACACATTATATCTTATCTATAAGAAGCCTCAAACCAAGTTTTGTTAAGATATGTTGAGAAATAAGCAAGGTATAGAATTTTACTTATTTCCCATAAGGTTAACATTGGGACAACGTACTGTGTTTACCACTTTCGATATCTCAGTAACCAATGGACATAGAGCAATGATTCAATATACTAAATTGTTTGTTTTTTCGAGCTGAATTCAACGGTGCTATCTAAAATTGGATTATTTTTATTTTTCTATATAAAAAACCTAAAAACCCAAAAATAAACCCAAAAAACCCCATTTTTTGGGGGTTTATCCCCCTTTACCCCCTCTTTCTGTGGTCTGATCGGGCTGGTTTTTGAACTCGTCCAATTGTTCAATTGCCAATTGTTGGTAACTTACCACTTTACTTGTCTGTGCCGAATTTCATTAAAGTCGGACCATTTTTTCGAGAGTTATGCACCGTTTTTTAGATATAAGCGAAAACCCCAAAATTCGCACCTTTACCCCCCCTCCCCCCCTTGACTCACCACCTAGGTGTCAGGACTTTTGGTATTTTAACACCCTAAGCCCCCTGAACAAATTTCTGAAGGATTCGCTTAGTTACCTTCTCACGCACTCTACACATAACTTTTGGGTAATTCATTGACTGGACTACTGGTGTTTTATTTATTTTAAAATTCATTAAATAAACCAGAATTTTCTCATTTTAAGACATATGATGTTGTTTTTAACAATTCGTAAATGTACAAAATTAAGTACCTATTTGAACCATTATTTATGTAATTTGTAACCAACCTACTAATAATAGATTATTTCCTATGGATAAATTCGCTAAAAAGGGCCAATAAAGATTTTTCTTCTACAAATAACAGAGGAAGTCTTAATAAAAAATACCCCCGTTGCAGCAGACCTGCATACTCAGCGAATTTCAAATGCAAAAGAATATATTTCAATCCAAGGTATTGAAATTTAATATGTTTTTGTAAGCTCCATAAGAATAATATGGAGAATGGTATGCTGGTTTGCTGCAACAGGTCCGTTAAAACTGGGTGGTTTTAATTCAATATTTCGTAGATCTGAACTAGAAGAAACCATATACCAACTTTTATCAAGATATGTCAAAAAATAAGGAAGATATAGAATTTTTTATTTCCCTTAAGGCTAACATGGGGAATGAGTATGCAGGTTTGCTGCCACATAAATGGACATTGCTGGGGTTTTAGACTAAAATACATTAGATATTATTTAGATGAAGCCACAAACCAAGTTTTATTAAGATATGTTGAGAAATAAGCGAGATATAGAATTTTACTTATTTCCCATAAGGTTAACATGGGTACAACGTACTGTGTTTACCACTTAAAATATCTCGGTAACCAATGGACATAGAGCAATGATTCAAGATACTAAATTGTTTGTTTTTTTTGAGCTGAATTCAATGGTGCTAACTAAAATTGGATTATTTTTATTTTTATATGTGAAAACCCCAAAAAACCCATTTTTGGGGGGGTTTATCCCCCTTCACCCCCCCTTCCAGTGGTCCGATCGGGCTGGTTTTCGAATTCATTCGAATAATTACTACTTTACACGCCTATGCCAAATTTCATTCCGATCGGACCATTTTTGCGAGCGCTATCGTGCTTACAGACACACATATATATATATATAGATCGCACTATCATTGTGGCGACTTTATACAACTCCTACAGTATGACAACCGCCTCGAGGAGTTATGTATATTTAGATTGTTATGTAGAAATACTCTAACTTACACTCAAGAAACAACATTATCAACTCACAATTCAAGTTTTTTTGTTACCTGTAAGGAAACCACAGAGACATCATTGTGACGACTTTACATGCAACAAACAAAATGGCATCCAGTAATATACATTACATTAAACTATCGTTCTGAACCCCATTCAAAATATTTACCATCACTGTGGCGACATACAGCGTTGCCAGTTTTCACTCTAGCCTTTATACATGAATAAATTGTTCACTGAGGCAAAATGACGACCTGCCATTCCACTATCACTGAGGCATTCTGTTTTTTTTCTAATTCAGTAAAAGGGAATAGGATTATTTTGCTTATTCTCCACAAATTCCTATTAAACGTTAGCCTTGAAATCTTTAGTACTAAATTGTTTATTTCATCACGCGTCATGCAAGTGACCTATTCTGGGGCAAAATGAAGGAGTTTAACATGGAAACAGTAAATCTCAAGGTCCGAAATGGGACTTTGGTGACGAATAGAGACCAAATGCCAAACTGGAATAGCTGAAGCTTTGCTACAATTAAAGGTTTTGAGGTTATGTGAAGCAATCTTATTAAGGAGTAAGAAGCAGCCAACTAGAATTCCGAACTGTTGACCGCAAACTTTACGAGATAAACTCATTGTTCTAGGAGAAAAACTTAAAAAAAATTGATAAAAATTAAATTTGAAAAATAAAAATATTTAGAATTGATCATCTATGAAAGTTTTATTCTGCATTAAGTTCTAGAGATTAAATTTCCCTTACTTTCTTGTAAGTTCGTACCATTTCTGTGGTCGCTCTCCACAGTACGGGGCCCAAAGTGCGCAGCCCAGCTAAAGTCAAGCTTGCAGAGCTTCATGGTGATTCAATGATTAGGCTATATGAGATATTCTACGATTACATTAAAATTACAAACTGATTAAAAGTATAAATAAATTGCAATTTAAAAATAAATTCCATTATTTAAGATTTCTCATTGCCTGGCTCCCTCACAATTTTTTTCACCCGCCTCAATAGTGTACCCAGCAAAGGCCTGTCCTAGAAGGTTAAATAAGAAAATATCATATGCTTCTAAGAATTAAAGGAATTTGAAATTAATAGAGAGGCCTCGTATGTCAGGCTTGAGTAATTTCATGAAAGCTGAGTTTCTCGGCACATGATCCCAACACGGTTAAGATGGATCAGAAACTAACGATGAAATTTGGTTTATAACTAACATAGTGGCAGATTTAGGAGGGGGGGGGCTATAGGGGCTGCAGCCCAGATCAACAAATTTTCAGAGGCGGCAGATAAAAACAATTAACAGCAACAATTAATTCATAATACATTGTTACAAAAAAAATCACTTGGAAAACAAACTTGTGGCACAGGAGGATTAGCTTACAATGCCATCATCCTGTTAAAATGGTGAACGGGCTGTTAAAATGGTGTTTATGCCTGAAGTAGAACGGCAGCAACGGTAATCACTGATCGCACCGCGCCCGCCGTCCTCCGTCCTGTCCCGAGGACGACGCGACTCGATCCGGCCAAGGCGGCAGGCACGAATTAACCAAGTCCAATAATACAAATAAAAATTCTTTATAAGACATTTTTTTATTAGAATTTAATCATAAACTATCTTTTGATTAAATTTAATCGTAATACAGTAATTCTTTATATTATGTAGCCAAGAAATTATATTTTTAAATTTATTCAGTCGGTATTATTTTACATCGTATTCCATTTTTCTATGATTGACTAGAGTTTATGTTTAAAAGCTAGGCTTAAGTCAAGATACAACAAAGAAATAATGTATGGTATTTCGTTTTGTCAATTTAGGCGACGATGGCGATCTGTGATCGCGTTACAAAACTGGAATGTGTTGAGGAAGGGTTTACAATTTCTCTTTATTTCATTTCTACATAGCCTATTACGCAGCTACTTTTAACATATTATTCAAATTTTTGTTTGTCTTTAGTATCACACGATCTCGATCTTGCCGGAAGTCCGTACGGAAGTCCGGACGGCAAATTTCCAAATCCACCCCTGGTTACACAAATACATATCATTGCAAGCTTCGATACTACTCAAACATCTGGCCACTTCCATTTAGGAAAGTGAAAAGTCGTTTAAGTAGCGTTGAAGCTTGCAAGGGTATGGATTGACAGAGAATGGATGAAAAATGCACCAAAAGTACGTTCAAATATAAAGCTAAGGTTATATTCCTAATCTCTTACAAAATTCTGGTCATCTTACTCTCGAGGGTAACTATGAGAATAATAATAGATGATACACGGCAGATTATCAGTGTATCTGGCAAAATTTAAAAAGTATCTGGTTACTGAGGGAACACTCTTGATAGCTCCCAATGAAACTTGTGTATATTCAGTTTTTCTACAGGAGCGTTAGTCGAATTATAATTTACTAAAGTTTAAACACGCATTATTAATGGGCTTAAAAGTGTACCAAGTGTCTGAAAATGAGTGATGTAATTCATTCCGAACATTATTCCGAAGATAAGAAAAAAATGTAGCTATTTTCTTTGTTATTTTACTTGCCATCATACGATTGCAAGCTTCAATTACTTAAACATCAGTTCATTTTCCTGTATTAAAAAAAAATACCAGCTCTTTAAGTTATATGTTGAAGCTTGCAACTATACGAATTTCTGTATATCAGCCAAATTGAAGAAGATTCGAATATCAAAATCACTGATTCTTCTTACCTTTGTAGGGAACATTGTCCAAAGAAACTATCAGATTTTAACGAAGGTCTGGCGGTCATGGCTGTTGGATTAAAACATTCATCGCTATAATTATAATTTATATGGTACTTCACTCAATATTAAATCATTTATACGTGATCTGGGCATTGTCTTCAATTTGAAATGTAAGTTCAAGGTAATTATAGATTCCATCTGTAAGAGTAACGTTCTGGTTTTTTATTAGGCGATCAGGAAATTTTGTAAAAAATATAAATTCAATAAAACCTTTTAATGTTTCAGTAATACAATATAGGCTAGAGGCTGCTTCGGTGATGGTATTTCCATCGTAAGTAACAAATTAAAAATAGTGAAACTGTTCAAAAACTCAGGTCCCGGTCCCACAAGCTGTTCATCCCCCAATTTTCTCGCACTGACGTTGGTGTCAAAACTTCTCTCAATACGTGTAACTTGATCACAGATAGCTGTGTTGAAATTGTATAATAGACTTTCATTAATTGATAATTTAGATATTTTTTGTTCATCTGTCAAGACTTTCCGTTCAGTTGCAAAAGAATAAGTAAACTCTGTAATGTAATAATTCCTCGTTAATGTTCTGTTTGGAAAAAATATCAAATTAAAAAGTATTATTAATGTTTTTGTTGAATTTATATAATTATTGTAAATTATACTTGATTTACCTGGACATAAATTATTGTTAGCATTTCTTAGGTAGTGTTTTCTTGGATTAGTTAAGCATGTTTAAGATTGCAAGAAACGTTGTAAGACTAGAACCCCATCGGTTTAGTCTCGTTTAAGTCAGACCCTCTCACCTCATTTAGCCAACACTCAGAAAGAAAACCTATAATATTTAAAAGCGTATTAAATGAATGTAAATTAACCAGCATATTATTAAAGTTACTTATTTCT
Source organism: Flexamia atlantica (assembly GCA_035578135.1). Lineage (NCBI taxonomy): Eukaryota > Metazoa > Arthropoda > Insecta > Hemiptera > Cicadellidae > Flexamia > Flexamia atlantica. Next base: position 79,581,382 of record JAQJVK010000001.1, on the reverse strand, counting down.
ATATTACTATAACATATTAAGCTATCGGTAGAATTAGTATTTCCCAAACCAAAAAAAGACGAATATTGTTCATCAGCATTTAGCTCAATATGTTGACTCTGAGAATGATATTGACGTCGCAGTTTCCAAAACAATCACCGTCCTCCATGTACGTACTGAATACTGCCCGGTAAAAAAAATCTAAATCACAATAACTTCAACTGAAACCAATTTATTTTTCAACTTATTTTATAACTTTCTGTTATTTATTTTACAACTTTCTTTTATATATTTTATAAATTTGTGTTATTAAAATGACGTTTTAACCAAATAATTTACTGCTTTCAAAAGTTATGCATTTTAATGCTTAACACTCCCCGCTATGTTCCCCTCCCTTCTTTTTCGACCACCCGGAAAGTAGGCGAAATAACTTCTTTAGTATCTCCACAGTCCACTTTACAATAATCAGCAAAAATACCGCGTAATGCTCTCATGCATGTTTAAAACCCTCAGCTCCTAGAACCGAGGGATATACGCGTCCGGGAGAACCAGTGTTGCCAAGTTTTCCGGTCGCAGTATTACACCAAATGCCGTATATTGAAATATACACTCAGCGACACTAGCGCACCCACGGTCATTACATGAACTATTAATATACGTTTTAGGCGCAATATGACGACCAAAATAAAATTTCTAAGTCATCCCCATACGTATCTGCAGGTCAAAAGGAGATGAAATAACCCAAGTGTGCATATGACGACCATATACGGTCGTCATAAGCACCGGTCGCCACTTTGCATACACTTTTCCTTATGTACGGTTGCCACAATGATAGTTGGGTGAACATATATATATATATATATATATATATATATATATATCTGTGTGTGTGTGTGTGTATAAATATATATATATATATATTTATATATATATATTTATAATATGTAATTCACAACTTAGGGCTACAAAGATTATTATCAATAAAATATAACAAGTGTATTTTAATTAATAAAATGAAAAAAGGGTACACTTGTTATATTTTATTGATAATATATATATATATATATATATATATATACATCTAAATTTGATCGAATGGTGTTTTTGGTATCTGGGGGCACCAAAACGAAAAGTTATGATGGTCCCGCGCTAAGGTCTTACCATGAGACCTACAGTAATAGCTTCTTCCCTATAAGGAAAATTCGCTAAAAACAGATATCATTAAACAAATCTTATATTATTAACACCGTTTTGTATAGTAGGCTACTACAACGAATAAGAGATGAATTTTCTTCGACAACGACAAAACTGTTTCTTCTCAACAAACATTCCTTACTCCCCGGGCCGAATCTGATACATGATATAATACATTTCTCCAATATTTTTGTTCATATATAGATTTTCAACTGAAATCATACTGTGTTGTTTGTTACTGATCCAATTTCCTTGCTTTATCATACCATGTTATTTGGGAAATGGGAGTTTAGAGGAAACCCTAATAAAAAAATATTTACCCTTTTTATGCCAATTACACTTAGCGGCCGAGCAGCGCAGTTGATTCACATGTCTTGTTTATTTGACTTGGAGTTAATCGGGAGCTATTGCACCACAGGAAACTCTTCAGGGTTCGGCAGAAGTCTGGAATATATTAAATAACTTATGTATTATTTTTCTCGATGAAATTAAACTTTGCAGCTGTGTATCAGTCATAAATAGAAATATTTTCATATGTTTTATTGTTTTTTCGCATGACCAAGGGGCATCCCAAAAGTCTTGAAATTCTTAAATGAAAGCATACCTTGAGTTGTGCCTCATTTCCAGGTCTCAAAGGTCTCAATTAGTAGATAAAAACAACGCAAACCGCGTCTCAAAAAGTTAATCCATTCAGAAGTTACAGCTCCTCAAAGATGTTAATGTTGGCCATTAAACTCCAAAGGCGGCGTCCTAGCTGAGCGGGAAAAAATCACACGCAGGTGCGGGAAAGCGATTTTCCCGCCCGCCCGCAACGCCGGCGCCGGCCTAAAGGGTGTCCACAGTGGAACCTGTGGGCAATTTGATGGCGGTGCCGAGACGAGCTCATTCGCCCCTTCAGCTACAGTGGGTGCGTGATTAGCCATGCTTTCAGTAGGTAAAAGGCGTAAGCTCAATTTACTCGACAATGCAGCACACACATATGCCTACCTGAAGAGAAAAACGGAGCGCCTGGATACCAGAGCACCGATCAATGAGATTTTCAAAGAAAGGGATCGGTTGGTGAATGTCACCATTTATCCCATAGCCAAGTGTGCATCAGACGATTGTGGTATTGAGGATGATTAATATTCCATTAACTTGGGCACTTCTGTATTTCGGATATTAACATCTCTGAGGTCATGGTGGAAGGTGTCACACGTCGTACCGGTCGCAGAGCACTTGACGCAGTTAAGGCACGCGCGGGCGGGCGGGCAAAGACAAACATTCTGTCTGGGCGGATACGAACTGCTCCCCCTTGGGTGCTTGCAATAGGGACATACGGATTGCTCCCCTTGCCGTTTTGGAATGTAATATTAGTATAAATAATCGTCGCGTTTTCATGCGACATGGGGATTGTTTTTGTCTATCGCAACAAACAACAAGAAATAGAAATATGTAAATTATATATCTTTATTTATCTATATTTTTTGAAACGTCTTTAATGATTTTAAAAACATTAAGTGAACCTGGATAACTATATAATAGCCAGTCGGTTTTCTTTATGGGGTGAGGCTCCCCCATAAAGAAAACCGAGAGCCTTCCCTACATTCAGGTTAAAACAATAAAGTATTTACTATTTTAAAACTTGTTATTATTTTTCTAATATCACCTTCATCTAGTTACATTTCCAACAGTATTTTCACTGAATTACAAATGTTTCAGATATAACTGTTTTATGAAGGTTCCCATTGAATCCACAACTTTAAACTTATAAAAATGAGATTATTTATGCACTATAACTTATATGTTTCCGTCGTTTCATAATGAGATCAGTATTGAATATTTCTTTGATTACTTATTGACAGCTTATTAGAATTGAATATAGATTTTGAATAATTTATTCAACACGTTAGCTACGTACAAAGTATTAGACGAATTGATTAGATTAGGTCTGAATCTCGTATTACTTGAATATATACATTAAATTTATGCAGAAGATCTCACTTGCTAATCAGGCCAGGTAAGTGATTTGAACGAGTACACTTTCGTCTAGAAATATTGACAAGCATTCCAACACTGCAAGGGGGAGCAGTCCGTATGCCACTTTTTATACCTGCAAAGGGGGAGCAGTCCGTATTCAGCCGTTTGTCTTTGGTCGCCCGCCCGCGCGAATCGCACGCTTAGCTAGGACACTCTCTTTTTTTATCCACGCTGGAAAGGAGGTTAAAATAGCTCTTACCCACACCGAAATGCGGGCCCTCTACGCCCGCTCGCTCAAGTGAGCAAAGCGACGAGCAGGGGTCTCCAGCCTCTGACCGACAGTACTGGTGTCGAGGCCCCGCCTCGAGGCTCGAGGTGGCTTGGAGCGTACAGAGTTGTCTGTGCGTCTCCTTGGGCATACCTGCTAAAAAAACCCTCGCGTGCTGTCACCACATCATTGCGATCGACCCGAGCGTCTGCTCATTTCGACATCGCAATGCGTGGCCTCTGTCCCTTTCAGGACTCCGCGCTGCTGCCCCTTTCGGGACTCCTCAGTTGGTGATCAACCATTTTGCTGTCCTCGGTTCTGGAGTCACTCGAGACACCCGTCTGTCCTCTTCTGGCGCAGGACGTACATGACAAAGTCAGCCACTGCGTTCCAGCTGACACTGCCCTGCAGCATCTTCCCCACGATGTTGTCCGGGGTCAGATGACCACCGACCGAGTCGGCGAGGGCAGTCCGTTCTTCGTCAAAGCGACGGCACACGAAGAAAGTGTGATGCACGTCGTCTCCGTCGTGTCCGCAGTACTTGCATCTGGTCGAGTCGACCTTGCCCATTCGGTGGAGGTACTGACGGAAGTAGCCATGACCTGTCAGGAACTGGGTGAGGTAAAAGTTCACCTCCCCGTGGTCGCGGCAAATCCACAGCTCCAGGTTCCTGATGAGTCGCCACGTCCATCTTCCGGTCGTGTCTTCGTCCCATCGACGCTGCCAGGCGGCCATTGTTTGGCCACGGGCCAGCTCGGCAGCCTCTTCCCGATCCATCTCGGGAGCACGCCCTACGATGGTCTTCTTCTCTTGTGCCAGCAGGTCGATTGGGATGACTCCCGCAATAACCAGCACCGCCGCATGCGAGACCGTGCGGTACGAGGACGCGACCCTGAGCGCGCAGCGTCTCTGCACCGCCAGCATGCGAGTCCGGTATTTCTTCACCTTCGTCGCATCTGCCCAGATCTCCGCTCCGTAGAGCATGATGGCCTGTGCCGTCGACAGCAACAGCCCCCGTTTCCCCTGACTCGGTCCTCCGATGTTGGCCATCAGTCTCCCGAGGCAGGACGTCACTTCGGCTGCCTTGTCGCACACGCATCTGATGTGATCCCAGTAGGTGAGCTTGTTGTCCAGCACCACCCCCACCTGGCCGTCCTCTGCGTCTCGATCACTTCGGTACCCACCCGCATCGGAATGATCGTGGGTATCCGCCTCCTCGTTAGCATGACTATCTCCGCTTTGGAGAGAGCCAGCTGAAGGCCGTGATAGCGCATCCAGCCTTCCACCAGGCGCATGACCTGATTCAGCCTCAATTGGGCCAACTCCGCGTTTCGTTCGGTGCTGACCGCCTCCACGTCGTCGGCGTATCCCACGAGGAACGTTCCGTGTGGTATCTCCGTGCAGAGTAAGCTGTCATACGAGACATTCCAGAGATCCGGCCCTAGCACCGATCCCTGGGCTGCCCCAGAGGTAACGGCCCTGGTTACGAAATCCCGGTCCGTCTCATACATCAGCCGCCGGTCCCTTAGGTAATCTCTCACCATGGCGAGGAGGTACCCAGGTAACCTGAATGTTCTTTCCAGTGCGACCAGAATGTCGCACCACCGTGCCGAGTTGAACGCGTTCTTGACATCAAGCGTGACCAGCAGCAAGATCGGACGAGCCGCGTGGCACGCCTGATCCGCTCGTGTCACCGAAGCTACGATTTCCGGGATGGCGCTGAGTGTCAAGTGTCCCTTTCTGAACCCGTGTTTTCGGGCCGAGAGGTCCCCTGCCGCTCGCACAGCCTCTCCGATTCTCGGTTTCAACAACCTCTCCATCAGTTTTCCTGCCGTGTCGAACAATCACAGAGGGCGGTACGACGATGGAGCGTCTGGTGGGCTCCGTTTTTTGCTCAGAAGGACGAGCTTGGCTAGTTTCCAACGAGATGCGAACGCTCCCGCTTTCAAGCAGACGTTGTACATGTCCAGAAGGAGCTGAGGGTGGTATTTCGCCACCAGTTTCAGCACCTCTGACGGTACGTTGTCTGGGCCCGGGGCCTTTTTGTTCTTCGTGGAGCTGACCGCTCTCTCCAACTCTTGGCGCGTGAACAAAGGGACCTCTTCAGCGATCAACCGCAAAGGGGTGTCGTCTCTGACCCGGTGATCCGGGAATAGTCCGTCCACAATGGTCCGCATCTTCTCAGGCTCCATCGGCACGTACCCGGGTCCCTGCGCGAGTTTCCTCATGACCAGCTTGTACCCCTGTCCCCAGGGGTCGCTGTTCACGTCCTCGCTCCAGCAGCTCGCTCCAGCAGCGCGCCTTGCTTTCTCTGATCGCTTTGACCAGTTCTCTTTTTGCCGCTCTGCACTGGCTCCCTCTCCGCCGCTTCGGGTCTGTCCCAGGAACGCTGGGCTCGCCGCCTGAGTCTCAGGCAGTTTCGCCGCAGCTCGGCGATGCGGTCGGTCCACCAGTACACCAGGCGCTTTCCGGTACGTGACGTCTTGCGGGGCATCGACGCGTCGCAAGCGCGATGAATGAGGCGCGATGTGGCTTCCACCACTGCCTCTGCGTCTGCCCTGCTTGGCTGGTCGTCCGGCATCTGGGGGATGTTCTGCAGAGCCTCTGTCAGCCTCCGTTCATCCAATCTAGCCAGGTTCCAGCCGAGCGGGCGCCGGCTGTTGCTGCGATTTCCTTGTCTTCTTTCGGCCAGCTCGAAGGTGATGTATTCGTGATCACTCCCCGAATAATCACCCATCACCCTCCAGCCGACGATTCGGGAAGCCAGACCTTCCGATGCCAGGGTCATGTCGGGGATGGATTCCCCGAATCCCGGCCTCCGGTAAATTGGTCAGGCCAGGTAAGACTGAGAACGAGTTCAGTCTTGTCTAGAAATATTGACAAGCATTCGAAAACGGCAAGGGGGAGCAGTCCGTATGCCGCTGTTTATACCTGCATAGCCGCTGTTTATACCTGCAGTCCGTATTCAGCCGTTTGTCTTTGGTCGCCCGCCCGCGCGAATCTTACGCTTAGCTAGGACACTCTCATTACTTTCCATGCGTTTGAAATTATTGCGGGCGGGAAAATCGCTCGCCCTCACCTGCGAGCGATTTTTCCCCGCTCAGCTAGGACGCCCCGTAAGCAAAAAGTAAGGAGACTAGTCTAATCACTAATAAAGCACTCAAACCAATGTAATTTGATTGTAGATTTTTTAATACGTCAAATTATCCTTATTAATGAGAAATACATGTATCGAAAACCAAACTATATGATCCCGAGTGCTTTATTAGTAATTTGACTTTTTTCCTTAATTTTAGCCTAGAGTTTAATGGTCAACATTAAAATCTTCGATGAGCCGTAACTTCTGACTGGATTAACCTTTAACTGGAGGTGCAGTTTGCGCTGTTAAGATCTACTAATTAAGACCTTTAAAATGAGTCATAGCTCGAGGTATGCTTACATTTAAGAATTTCAAGACTTCCAGCGTGGGCAAAAGGACTTCCCTTATCGTGCAAAAAAATAAGAAAATACGCCAAAATGTTTCTATTTGTAATAGATACACAACTGTAAAGTTTCGTTACTGTCTTAAAAATAATGTAAAAGTTTTTGAAAATATTCCAGACTTTTGCCGAACCCTGTCGGCACCACAGAACAGTGGCCTCCATTTAATTCAGTGCACTAAAAAGAGTCGGGCGTTTTAGCGACACAGCTAGCGGCCTTAATAATTAATTATGAAACTTAAAACTTAAAAACCAAAGTCTTATTGAATTTAGCAACAATCAACAACTCTTCGTCGCCAATACTATACATGTAGAGTGTATACTAGTGCCGAAGTACTATTAAAACAATAGTCCTTATATTAGGTACTTAATATTATGAAATCGAATAACAACAGGTACTAGAAATTGAATCTTTTTATTTATTACGTTTACACACGTTTGTATTTATTCTACTGTTTCAGAAACTTTCAACGAAAATATAGTTTTATCAAATTCATTGCTTGTAATACCAGTGTATATAGTTAAACAATTATTTGTTTGAAAAATCAAATATCAATAGAAATTGAAGAAATCGCCTAGTGAGGAAGATATAAAGTAGATAACGTCAACATACATGTCAAGCTGCTTAAAGTTGGCGGAAACAGGAAAGGTTTGTTTCCTAACAGCATCAAACACCGCGACGCGACTTCGGATGTAACGAGCAAGTCAAACCTGAGGTTTGTGAAAATTATGTACTCATGCAAATAGTCTATTCATAATTTTAATACTTGATAAGGTATTGTTTTTAAACGGTCGTTAATGACTTATCAGATTATAAAAACTTTGAATTTAAAACTCTCAAGAGGGGATTTCCTGCGCAGTTAAGATCCAACAAACACAATTTCCTCAATAGAATTTTCACGTTTATAATAAACAAAGTTAATCTATTTTTCACAAGGCAACACGCTATATAATATCGATTGATAATTTTGGTCACTTTGCTAAGTATCATACACCGTTTCTTATTAATAATCCACAAATAATATAGATATATGTATATCTAGAAATATGAACTAATAGTTTTTTGCTCCTGGGGCCCCAGAACGAAAAGTTATGATGGTCTTGGGCTTAGGTCTTACCATGAGACCTACGGTAATAGCTTTTTCTCTATAGGGGAAGGGGAAATTCACTAAAGTACAGCATATTAATAAATTATTCCACTGAAATGCTTAAAGGCACATCTATATATATATATGAAAATGAACGAATGAGTACTAGGGTTAGGTCTTACCATGAGCACTATGGTAACAGCTTCCCCTATAGGGGAAATTCGCTAAAAAACTAAAATACTCTAGCCAATGACACACTTGGCGGGACTGTGCGAACTATACTCAGTGGTTTTCTTTTGTTTACGTGAAGGACGTCTTGTTGCTGGTGAAAGATAAGTGAAATTTCCCTCCCTCTCGCGCTTCATATAGCGGTTATTAATTCTACTACAGTAAGTATTTTTTGTAAACGAGCAAAAATAATTTATTTAAGCCTAATTACAAACGTTGTACCAAAGTTAGGGTAATTTTATATTTCTAGAGGATTTATGTTATCTTTAGTTGTTTCACATGAGGAATGTAATAAGAATGTATGTGGAATTTAATCGCAGTCGGTGACCATTCATTATCCGCCGCGAGTAGTTACATTAGATACATACATTAGATACATTAGGTGAAATGGCGACCTACCCAGGTAGGTATTTTAAGCCAAGTATGAATGACAGATGAGTGAAGGATGATTGTGGCGCGATCTTGTAGTCTTGTTACTGACTAAGGCCGACATATTCCTTAGACAGGACTGTTAATTAATAGCCCAACAGCCAATGGCAACAAAGGGACCTACATTTTAACGTGGGATCCGAACCACGATTTCGCCTCGGTTAACAATTTAGTTGAAAACCTGGTAGTAGGTACCGTCTACGCTGTTAACGGCGCTTAACAAACATGCAACAATCAACAACAACAACAACAACAACAACAACAACAACAAGCAATAAATTGTATTTCCTTGGAACATTTGCTGGATGAAATTACTTTTTAGTATTATTTAATAAAGATCCATCGTTATTTTGGTTTCAACGATTAACTAGTTTATGTATAGCTTTATAAATTAATGGTGCTTAGAAATTAAAATACATTATATGTTTCAGAGGTAATTGAAGCACAATAAATTGAAACGGCCATTCTGTTTGTTCCGTAATTAATCAACTAATTAATAGAGTGATTGACTTTGACAGCCCAATTGGCCATCATTTCAAAATATTACACAAAGACTAGTGACATTACTATACATGTAAAATTCACAGCTTTGTTCGACATTTCAGATAAAATAATATCTCCGTTTAAAATAGTCATTTAACAATAAAACAAATAAATAATTTTTCACCGTTAAATATTTAACAAACAAATATTTAACAGTTTACAAAGCTTCAAGGTTTCTGTTACATAACAGTTTTATTAGTAAGATGAGATAATTTTGTTTGTTACTGTTAAAACTATTTCAGCTTTTGAATTATTAAATGAATTACCTTTCATATAAGCCTTTTCGAAGGATGCCTCTCATTTTCATATTCTAAAAACAATATGGTTTTTTATGCAATAAGAGAGCAAAGTGCCTTTTTGTTGCACTCGAGAGGAATTTTTACGCATGAGCCGTCGGTTGTGTAGAATAGTATTCCACATGCAGCAAAGACACTTTTGTTGCATACGAGTTGCTGATGATTTCTTGGTGATTATTTATTTTATGTAGAATATTGGAAAAATTTTGTCAGGTTTACTTATTGGTTTAATGGCAAAATCGACGTTAGTGTCAGAAGAGACGTAATTGTGATCAGAAAGGACATCGAATTGTTTGTGTTTACAAAAGCTGCGAAGGGTCTAACATGTACCTTTGGTGTATTAGATATACTGTATAAAATTCACTGTATAAATATACGGTATTTAGCTGCTGCAACAAGCATTGATCAGACGTTTATATTCATTGTTGCCAACTTAATTTCATGCTTAAACAACGTGTCCTAGTTATTAAATGCATTTTTTTATATTGTGTGTTCTGAAGTTGAAACCTGAAATATCCAAAGAAATCAAAATTTTGTAAATTAAAAAATGAACACAGGAATTGTCTGTATTGTGACGTTTATAAGTGCGAAAACTTTCTTGTGAGACGTAGTATGAAAAATGCTATATTACACCTGTTTTAATGCAAATAAGCAATTTTTATGTTAGAAACAACCTAGTGGATTAAAATACTTATATAATCTATAAATTCATCATATCACATAGTACTGTTCACTCCAAGATACCGCTGCAGAAATGATCGGTTACAGTCGAGTCACGGCCCGCACCCAATAACCGTAAGCATACATAAACACTTTACACTATTACATGGTTATCGTACGCGGAATGCATTTTAGTATGTACGATTTACTCTCCCTCATCGGTTTACATTCTGTACAGCAAAAATATACATTTTTCGTGGCGCTGCTGCAGTTCTAGTCCAGAAAACAAATAATATATTAATCTGTGTTCGCTAATAATAAAAAAGTAATAATAATAAATACTTTATTACATAATACCCCCGTTGCAGCAGACCTGCATACTCAGCGAATTTCAAATGCAAAACAACGTATTTCAAGCAAACATAGCAAGATTTGACATGTTTTGTTAAGCTCCATAAGAATAACATGGGAAATGAGTATGCAGGTTTGCTGCTACAGGTATATTAAAACTGGATGGTTTTAATTCAATATTTAGTAGATCTGAACTAGAAGAAGCCATTTACCAAGTTTTATCAAGATATATTGAGAAATAAGCGAGATATAGAATTTTACTTATTTCCCATAAGGTTAACATTGGGACAACGTACTGTGTTTACCACTTTCAATATCTCGGTAACCAATGGGCATAGAGCAGTGATTCAAAATACTAAATTATTTGTTTTTTTGAGCTAAATTCAATGGTGCCCACAAAAATTAGATAAATTTTATTTTTCTATGTAAAAAACTCAAAAAACCCATTTTTGGGGGGGTTTATCCCCCTTTACCCCCCCTTCCAGTGGTCCGATCGGGCTGGTTCACGAACTCGTCCAATTGATTACCACTTTACATGTCCGTACCAAATTTCATAAAGATCGGACCATTTTTGCGGCCGCTATCGTGCTAACAGACACATAGATATATATATATATATAGATAGATATATATATATATAGATATATATATATATATATATATATATATATAAATTCAAACGAATAGTGTTTTTTGCTTCTGGGGGCCCCAAAACGAAAAGTTATAGTGGTCCCGAGCTTAGGTCTTACCATGAGACCTACGGTAATAGCTTCTTCCCTATAGGGGAAATTCGCTAAAACATATGTGTGACGTATCCAATCGTCGTAATTATATAATATAATAAAGTTAAAATGTTCTTCATTCAGATATTTAGGTCACATTAAAACATAATTTTTTCATTTTTATAAATTGAGTTTCCGAAACAAATATATAGGCTCCATTAGGGTTATAATACCTGGTATTCCACCATGTTCCTGAGTTTTTCCTAAAGGATGTTAATCTCATTGTACAGTCATTTGTCATTGAGTTTGTATTTTGTAACGTTCATTTTTATAAGTTTGACACCCTTACTGGGGACATAAGCTATTACGGAATCCGAAGATGGTATAAAATACCCCCGTTGCAGCAGGATTGCATATTCAGTAGATTTCGAATGCTTAAATAAATCGTTCAGTTGGAGCCTCAAATCAAGTAAAACCAACTTAAATGCTAAAATGAGCATAAAACAATTGTCTCCATAAGGATAACATGGGAAATGAATATGCAAGTTTCCTGCCATGTAAATGCAGAATCTAGATATGTTTTGCAATAATCCAGTAGATATTAACTAGATTAAGCCATATACGAAGTTTTATTCGAGAAAATAGAAGAAATAAGCGAGATATACAGTAGAATTTTAATTATTTCCCATGAGGTTAACATTGGGACAACGTACTCTGTTTACCTCTAGTGATATCTCGGTAACCAATGGACATAGAGCAACAATTCAAAATACAAAATGATTGTACTGCACAAAGCTGAATTCAATGGTCCAACCAGAATTTTATCATCATTTTTATTTTTCTATGTTAAAAATCCAAAAACCCATTTGGGGTTTACCCCCCCCCCTGGTCTGATCAGCCTGCTTTTCGAACTCATAATGTCTAAGCCAAATATTTACGCGGGTTATCGTGCTTAAAGACACACACACACACACACACACACACACACACACACACACACATATATATATATATATATATATATATATGAAAATCAATGAATGGTGTTTTTGGCATCTAATTCAGGGGACCTCAAAACGTAAAGTTATGATGGTCGCGGGCTTAGGTCTTACAATGAGACCTTCTTCCTTCTTGAGGAAATTCACTAAAATGCCGAAATGTGCATTATCCTTATGATAAACTCAGGATCATCGGCGGGCTACCAGGTAATCAACCTTGTACAATTTCCCACTCACAATAATTGTATTCGAATTCATAGTCCGGTCGCCGAGCCATGTGACCTTGAAGTAGGGTCCGACTCAAATTTTATGATTGATTCTAGTACTATTTGATGTGCTGAACAAGAATATGGGGGATGCCAGATTGGCATCCTTGGGCAATTTTGAATATCGAAGGTCAAAGTTCAAAGGGCCGAAAATAGAGAAACAGACACTGAAAAATATGTATTTGTGGTATCCAAAATATATTCCCAAAGGTATTGATTTCAAACAACCGCCGATAGTTTCTGGGTGGCAAATACTTTATTTTGATTGGGTATTAATTTTTAGCCGCCATCTTGGATCCGCCATATTGGAGACAAATTAATTTTTTTTATGTGAATGTGGTGTTTACACATCATTACAGACTAGATTTTGACGCTCATTACGATGCCGCAATCCGTTTTTGAAATTATTGTTTTGTTCTCGAGATATATTCAGATGAAAAATCTTCTCTATACATTTCTTATGGGCGTTTCTAAATTAAACCATTTTTTTGTTTTGTTTTTCTTATATCTCCGGTTCTAATCGCATTATAAAGTTTGTTTTGGTCTTAAAAGACTCAGTGATTTAATGGCTTCAATTTGAAATATTAATCATTTAAATACAACCAGTGGGAGGTGAGTTACAAAGCAACATTATAAAATGTCGATTTTTCAAAATTTATTGTTACTTAAAGATTTATATCTCAGGTTCTAAGCAAATCTAAACATTAAGTTAAGTCTTAAAACAATTATCTGATCTTTGACTTTCATTTGAGATCAAAAAGAACTTAAAAATGTGATTAGAACGGGAGGTATAAGAAAATCATAACAAAAATATTTCAATTTGGAAGATCACATGATCTTTGATTAGGCTTAGCTCTTTTTCCCAAAGCCAGATTAACGTCATCAGTGGCTCAAATGAAAGCCAAAGATTAGATGAGTGTTTTAAGACTAAATCTAATATTTAGACTTCCTTAGAACCTGAGATACAAATGTTTAAGTACAAATAAATTTTGGAAATTAAATGTTTTATGATCAATGTTGCTTTGTAACTCTTCACTGGATGGTTATATTTAAAATATTAATATTTAAATTTAAAGCCATTAAATAACCGAATATTTGAGACAAAAACCTACGTTATGCTGTTATTAGAACCGGAGATATAAGAAAAACAAAACATAAATAATTTAGAAACGCCCATAAGAAATGTATAGGGAAGAATTTTCATTTGAGGATATCTCTAGAACAAAAAATATTTTCAAAAACGGATTGCGGCATTATAATCAGCGTGAAAATCGAGTGTAAAAAAGATGTGTCACAACACCACATTCACATTTTAAAAAATTAACTTGTATCCAATATTATGGCGGATCCAAGATGGCGGCTAAAAATTAATACCCAATCAAAATAAAGCATTTACCACCCAGCAACTATAGGTGATAGTTTAAAATCAATACCTTTGGGAATATTTGTTTGGATACCACAAATACATATTTTTTTAATGTCTGTTTCTCTATTTACGGCCCTTTGAACTTTGACCTTCGATATTCAAAATTGCCCAAGGATGCCAATCTGGCATCCGCCATATTCTTGTTCAGCACATCAAATAGTACTAGAATCAATCATAAAATTTGAGTCGGACCCTACTTCAAGGTTCATGCCTAACTTCTTATTTGGCGACTGAACTGTTATCAATTCTCACCTGATAAAAACTCAGACTAGGCAGCTTAAGATATTTACAGTTTTTACAGACCACTGCACCGTCTCTCGACTAGCGAGTTTTTATTTGAAGCTTCTTTTTGTACCTATCTCCATTAATCTCAAGACGGAGATATCAAAAGAACGGGCATAAGTTTCTTTGTTTTTTTGTTCCACTTCCACTTACTAATTTCGTAAATTCACCCCACATCAAACCCTTACATTTACTGTTGTTTTAGAATCTTAAATTAAGTTGTGTTAGCTATGAAATTATTATAGAAACCATATATATATATATATGAAATTGAATTTAGGCTTACGTATCATTTTACTTAGTTTATATTTTTATGTTAAGTAGGCTGGATCTGCTATGAAATCCTTATGTTTATCACAGTAACTATTGCAGGTGATTTGCGGCGCCTCAACTGCAGCTCTACGGAATAACACCGAAGTTTAATCCGCAATGTCTGCTTGGAGCAATGCCCATAGGTAATGAAACTCGTAATATTGTTCCTATCTAACTTAGCACAAATAGGTACTAAACAACTTGAGATGTATATAAAGACAAGTCGCTTCTTTGTATATGGAATGAGGAGAGGAGACTGCACCTTAAAATGTCATCTTGAACTTGTCAAGCTGTCAAATTAACCGTCATAGATAGTTTTAATATAGTATTTTTCGTGTTTTTTAACTCGGAGCCATAGGAATAATTAGGGACGTGGTCTATTCTACGAAATCAGAAAAATACTCCCGTTGCAACAGACTTGCACACTCAGCGAATTTCAAATGCTTAAATAAATTATCTAGGCGGAACCTTAATTAAAGTAAAATCAACTTACATCCTAAAATGAGCATTATCAATTTTCTCTATGAGAATGAGAAATGAGTAGGTTTTCTGCCATGGAAGTGTGAAATGTTGATAGTTTTTGCAAAATAGATATCAACTATTAAGTCACATACTAAGTTTCATTCGGATATGTTGAGAAATAAGCGAGATATATAATTTTATTTATTTTCTATAAGGTTAACCTTGGGACAACGTACTGTGTGTTACCACTAGTGATATCCAGTGGACATAGAGTAAAATTGTAAACACTAAATTATTTCTTTTTCATGCTGAATTCAATGGTTGAAAAATTTTTTATAATTTTAGCAAATTTCCCCCATAGGGAAGTAGCTATTACCGTAGGCGAGGCGGCATGGTAAGACTTAAGCTCGGGACAGAAGGTCTCGGGCTTAGGTCTTACCATGTGACCTAAATACGGTAAAATCTTTTTCTCTATAGAGCAAATTCTCTAACAAATCACAACAATATTTAAAATTTACACTGAAAGTTTCTATTTCAAAACTTATTTAGTTTTGGTTATATAATTATATTGGTTTCCTTCAAAGAAACATCTATCCCAAAATTATTGTTGATTAAACACGCTTATAATTACAAAAGCATTATAGTAAACAGTTGTTAACACGTTATTAACAGTTTTGAAACCAGTCGTCAACCACAGCGCGGCGCCGGCGGAAGTTACAATTGCAGCAGTTGCCTGCTGCTGTGATCTTCCAAATTAGGTCATCCTGATATAGCCTGTAGGCCACCATCGCACTGTGAGTGACTCGACTAATCTTGTTTATTGACGACTTGACATATTGAATTTAAATCGTTATAAGTTATCGAAACAACAATAATCAATTCTGGGGCAATTTGGAGGATAAATTAAATTAATCAGGGAGGTTCAATCATAGTTACACTGTACCTACTTTTCTGTGATGTCAGATGAACCTTCAGATTTATATTTTATTATCTAATACTTATAAGAAACACCCCTAAATCAAGAGATCGTGTTTTATCTACCGAACAATAAATGTTTGATCCCAGTGTCAGAAACACTGTAGGATGCCATGATATCTCGGTAAACTTAAACTGTACTCATCTGATCATTAATACGTGAATTTTGTGGTAGGTGTATCATTGCAAAGTATGTTTTTTAACATACGAAAACTAAAATAAATGTCTTGTAGAATCAAATATGTTTGTTTTGCGATAAATTCCAGGTGAAGACAATGAATCAAATTAAGAGGTCTGAAAATTATTTTACTAAATTATCATAAATTCACCAGTCACTTTAAACTTAATTTGATATGAAAATTTAAATTAGGGTATGAAACTACTCAAAGGGATTCATTTCACTATTAATATTTTGTACCTTTTAGAGCAAACTTTTCAAGAGATTAATATGACTTGACAAAATTTAATTCACATTTTCGGTTCTTATCGCATATTTTTCTGATCATCTTATAGGCGAGGCTATACATACACGTCACGTCCATTTTCGAGGTGAATGAAACCTGTATAATCAAATGGAACCGGCTATACATACACGTCACGTCACGGCCCGACTCGAATGCTCTGAAGAGCATACACGCGGCCAAATTGGGACGCGACGCGACGACGTGACGTGACGTGTATTTATAGCCTCCATCCACGTCCATTCGGCCATTTGGTTGTTAGAGACTAACAGATGCGAATCGATGCGAATCGATGCACAGAGGAGAATCAAACAGAGGTAGCTTCTAATGTTGCGCTCAGGTTGTGTCGAGCGCTGGTGTCAAGGACTTATAAAAAAAAATAGTTTACCATTATCGCCGCGAGAAAGCAGCACCGTCGCTGCCCTCTCCTAATTTAACATAACTGTTGCTAGTAACTGGATGTAACTAGTAACTAGTAACTTAACTGTAGCTGGATTTAACTGGAACTAGCAAGCACTTGGGCGCAACAGAAGACCCATTTAAAAGCGACCTCTGTTAGATTCTTCTCTGTGATCGATGCGAATATGTATAGCCCCCTCCGGAATCGCCGAATTGGCCGTAAGTGGACGTGACGTGACGTGTAGCCTATGTATAGCAGCACCCTTACTCTTGAATCTGATTCGCTTCAAGGTAGAGGTCAGTCGTGTGTTAAAATACCCCCGTTGCAGCAGACCTACATACTCAGAGAATTTCAAATGCAAAAGAGCATATTTCAATCGAGGATAGCGAGATTTGACATGTTTTTGTAAGCTCCATAAGAATAACATGGGGATTGAGTATGTAGGTTTGCTGCAACAGGTACGTTAAAACTAAGTGGTTTTAATTCAATATTTATTAGATCTGAACTAGAAGAAGCCGTATACCAAGTTTTATTGAGTTATGTTGAGAAATAAGCGAGATATAGAATTTTACTTATTTCCCATAAGGTTAACATTGGGACAACGTACTGTGTTTACCACTTTCAATATCTCAGTAACCAATAGACATAGAGCAATGATTCAAAATACTAAATTGTTTGTTTTTCGAGCTGAATTCAATGGTGCTTACCAAAATTTGATTATTTTTATTTTTCCATGTAAAAAACTCAAAAAACCCATTTTTGGGGGGTTTTACCCCCTTTACCCCCCCCCCCTTCCAATAGTCCGATCAGGCTAGTTTTCGAACTCGTCCGAATAATTTCTACTTTACATGTCTGTGCCAAATTTCATTCAGGTTGGACCATTTTTACGCGAGTTATCGTACTTAAAGACACACACACACACACACACACACACACACACACACACACACACACATATATATATATATATATATATATATATATATATATATATATGAAAATTAACGAATTGTGTTTTGGGCATCTGGTGACCTCAAAACAAAAAGTTACGATGGTCTTGGGCTTAAGTCTTACCATGAGACCTACGGTAATAGCTTCTTCCCTAAAGGGGAAATTCGCTAAAAGTATCAGTGTATAGGACTGTAGTATATTTCGAGATCCTACACGGTCTGAACAAGAAGGAATATAATATTTATCATTGCCATTAATGAGGTGCGAGTGTGTAGTGCTGTAGGTCTACCGGCTACTGCTACGTGACGGTGCGGCGTACTGTTGATTCGTTGATTGACCTCAGAGAGACGTGCCTTGCGCGGCGCAGCCCCACACGTACACCACTGCCACGGCCAGGCCATAACCGCCGACGGATTTATCATCATTTGTAACCTACTATTAATAATCGCTCCTCTTTTACCCTGCTTGTTTAGTTTAATAATGTAACGTTAGGCTGACACAATATAGAGTAGTCAAAAGTTGTAGAAGAATCGTAAAACCAAATAAAATACTAACTAATAATTTTAAAATACTGGGTTTTTTTATAAAATATCAAACTCAGAATTTTTTTATATTGAAATTTTGTTGTTTATAAGTAAACAAAACCGTTTCAACGCGTGTTCTCTGTGATTTACATGCATAGTTTGCAGACAATGTTCAACCTGAGGCCTCACACCATGTCTGAGCGTTTAGGAGTTACGCTTGCAGTAGCCTCCCTTACTCTTTTTCATGATGACTCTAATATTTTTAGCGCAAAAATATTCCCTGCATAGTATAATATAGAGTAATATCTGAAAATCTTGAGGCCTTTATATTGAAAATTGTATTATTTTTGTACCTCTACATTAAATTAATTTTTTATCATTGCATTAAAAATTATTTTAGATTTGCTATTTGATAAACTAATTTCAATATTTTTACCTTGATTGATTAATAATTCCGTTTTGAAATGTGACCACTAATTACTTAGGACCATTCTGTATTTCAAAGCTACAATCCAGCTGGAGCTGGTTAAAACTTCAGTTGCTTCTTTAATCGATTATTAAATGCGTTCGATACATCGATAGTTGTTTATCTAACCTAACACAAATGAAACAGACAATCACCTGATTGTTTTAAATAGCAAGAACAAGAAGGAAGTATCTTTGAGAGATCTGTTTTAAGGTAATAGATTGGTTTTCTTAACCAGTTAGGGTGTTGTATTGAGCGATATGACGAAAAATATAGTTGTCAGCCTACCCTAGCACAAATGAAACAGACAATCACCTGATTGCTTCAAATAGCATGAACAAGACGGTGGCATCTTTTGAAGGCATCTTTAAAGTTAAACAAGCTGTAACATTTTGGTTTTCTTTAGAAGTTTACGTATTGTATTGAGCAATATAACGAAAAATATAGTTCATCACACGGACCTAAAGCTGCTTTTCGTTACTCGGTCATTTTTCAACCTCGGCTTACAGCCTCGGTTGTAAAACTTGACCTTGTACGAAAAGCGTCTCTTTAGGTCCTTGTAATGAAATATACTATAAATAATTGAAAATACCCCCGTTGCAGCAAACCTGCATACTCAGCGAATTTCCAGTGCAAAACAACGTATTTCAATCCAACATAGCGAGATTTGACATGTTTTTGTAAGCTCCATAAGAATAACATGGGGAATGAGTATGCAGGTTTGCTGCTACGGGTATATTAAAACTGGGTGGTTTTAATTCAATATTTAGTAGGTCTGAACTAGGAGAAGCCATTTACCAAGTTTTATCAGGATATGTTGAGAAATAAGCGAGATAAAGAATTTTACTTATTTCCCATAAGGTTAACATTGGGACAACGTACTGTGTTTACCACTTTCAATATCTCAGTAACTAATGGACATAGAGTAGTGATTCAAAATACTAAATTGTTTGTTTTTTTGAGCTGAATTCAATGGTGCCAACAAAAATTGGATTATTTTTATTTTTTTATGTAAAAAACTAAAAAAACCCATTTTTGGGGGGGTTTTACCCCCTTTACCCCCCCTTCCGATAGTCCGATTGGGCTGGATTACGAACTCGTCCGAATAATTACTACTTTACACATCCATGCCAAATTTCATTAAGATTGGATCATTTTTACGCGAGTTATCGTGCTTAAAGACACATATATATATATATATATATATATAGATATATATATATATATATAGATATATATATATAGATATATATATTTATGAAAATGAACGAATAGTGTTTTTTGCTTCTGGGGGCCCCAAAACGAAAAGTTATCATGGTCTTGGGCTTAGGTGTTACCATGAGTACTACGGTAACAGCTTCTTCCCTATAGGGGAAATTCGCTAATAAAATAAAAGTGACAGGAAATGACAGATGTGCAGCTCGATACACCGACGGAGACCGACGCCGCGACAGTTCAATTATGTAAGGTCAGTAGTCAATCAGTGTTTTACCTGTAACCCGATGTGACGACCGCCTCAGTAGCATCCCTGCCGATTTCCACCAGCCAAGCAGAAACCTTTTTTTGTATGTAGCCAGTTTATAATTCCTGAAGTTTTGGAGGTGGGTAGGAAGGTTTCTAAATAGAATTTGTGAAATATAGTGAGAATTTGTTGCAGAAAATGTTCTGGTTAACTTATCAACCCTAATTCGTGTAGTCTGGGAACTCCGTGTAAAATAGTTATGATCAAAATTTTGAAAAAATTCTTCTGAATGGCTGAAAATACAATTTAATAACGTTTTTACATATAACTGCCAATAACCTCCTACTTTGCTTGAGACCAGTTTAATAAGTCATTGACGCAGATCGGCGACTGCTGTGGTAGTCGATCTCTGTTTAAACCATAAGCCGTGTTGCTAAGCTGATTGCGCTAAAAATATGAAACTAAGTGTGACTTCAAAATTTTCTGTAAGACCTTAAAGCCGCGTTGAAGGGTGCAACTTGTTTTACAAACTTGTGTTGTACAACCAATTATAGTAATTGGTTTGAACAGGTTTAAGAATGTCATGAAACATTTTGTACAATGTTGTATAACAAGCGTGTTTTAAAACCAAAAATCGTTTGTTACAACAGGTTGCAAGTTTCCCGAGCCGTTTCGGAAAGATCAGGGGACATTTGTGTTTTATGAACTTTTTTTGTGCAAAATTTTTTAAAACACACGATCATGTCTTAAAAATAAAGGTTACATCAAACATGTTTTACAAACAAAAGTTTATAAAACAATTTGTATAGTGCAAACGTGCAAACGTGCCTTTAATGAGAGTAGCTATAATGGATAACAGTAACTAGTCATGATAGTGGGATCGCCCTTTTTGAGCATGTGCCTATGCTCAAAAAGGGCGATCCCACTATCATGACCGTTAAATCTTCAGGCAAATTGACAGATACTAATTCCTAAGCCCAGGTTTATTACCATGCAATGGAGTCCTGCTTATATAATATTCTTGAATAACATCGTCCACATTATATACAGTGTGTAGAAAAAATCCGTTCCCCCTCTTTAATTTTTTTTTTTTAAGACAAACAATTATCCTTTGGGGAATGATACTAACTCAACCCAAATTATTTTTTGACGTTACCAAAAATGTTGAGTGTCCCCCAAAAATGGAGAATTTTGGGGACAACTCAAAATTTTCAAATGCAAACCCCTTTTGAGTGACCCCTCTTTTTAAAGAGCTTTCAAAAATTAGATGAATGCTGAAAATTGGAGGTCTCTAACGTGTCTATATCCAAATTGACAGCTTGTCAAAGTTTTGAATACAACACATCCTTGAAACCTGGCGTCAAGGACATTTGGAGTTTTAATTCACCTTTGGTGACGTAAAAATGAAACGAGCCTGGGAAAAATGTGATTAAATGAAAAAGTAGTATCTTTTGATGATATTTAAAATTTGAGTTGCCCCCAAAATCCCCAATTTTTGGGGGACACTCAAAACTATTGGTAACATCAAAAAATAATTTGGGTTGAGTTAGTATCATTCCCCAAAGGTTAATTGTTTGACTTAACAAACAAAAAAATTAAGGAGGGGGAACAGACTTTTTACACACTGTAGATCCGACAAGTAGTTTCATAGGATATTCATAATTCTAATTCGTAAGTTAAGATTCGCCACCTAATTCTCATTTAATAATGTGTCAAAATTAGAAAACATGACAAAACCAGGTTTTCCCATCGAAACCGTAAAAGCCATGCGCTTTTAGTGGAACGATACTCTTTTCAACAAGTTCGCGCGATGGGCTGCATCACTGACAGTACGGTATGTGGCTTTAAAAACGGACTGGAATCTGGCTTTAGGGTTTAGCCCGCTTGTACGGAATAAACCCCCTCCATCCTAGAATTTACTCTTGCTTCTTTAATGGATTAACGGGTTAAAATATTGAACTTTGTAAGATCAAGTTTTATTTTTGAAGTGGTTATTCACTAAAACGGGCCTGGGCCTGCCACTATGAAAGTTACTATTGGGCACTCCTACTTTTACACAGTTTTTACAAGTAAAGGCAACAAAAATTAATGAGAAACTCTTTAAACGTTTTATCTGATTTTACAAGCTAAATACAAGATAAATAGACGTACCTGTTCATCGCCTGTATTGCAACAGGCGATACAGGTATGTATTAATAAAAACACTATTTTCAGTATTTATTTATTTATTTCATTTTCAACGGCTGACGCCAATACATAAATGGATAAATACATAAATGGAGTATTACGTTAATGGTTTATTTGACGCACGTATTGATAAACAATAATCTGATAAACCTAACTAATTATCAATTAAGATGGATTATACATAGTATATAATTTCCATTTCATGGTGTAATTTCTTGAACGCAGTAGATCGCATAAGCGGTTGTATCAATACAAAAAAAACCTTCTGGAAGAGTGGATACATTAGTCATAATGAAGGGAATGCGTTCTATGAAACCAAAACAAATGACAAATATTTACAATAGGCCAAAAGTTTCCTATTGAAACTATTATATTGATTCTGATAACAGGTTGTATCACTTTAGTAATGACTGTAAAATTAGAGCAAATCTTCTACTAATTTCCAGATATATGAGAAGCCTACCCCAACATTGTTGACAAACAAAGCCAATGTTTACAAACACATTGAGGCGGCTTGGTGAAGCGCAGCGGTGAGAGGAGGGAGGGGTGGAGGGGCGAGCGGTGATGGCGTACGCACCGCGGTGCACGTGCAGAGCGTACGCACAACCTTGCACGTCCGCCATCTCACCGCCACACACTCCCGACACGCAGCTCCAGTGTCTGTCCTACTGTCAAACCGTGCGTGCGGTGCGAGGTGCATACTGCTACCATGGAAGCTGTCGAGCAAATGGTCTTTGGTTAGTACAACTGTTATTTGTTACCAGTCGGTCATGCTATTTCGTTTTATTTTGCTTATTACAAGCTTTGTCAGCAAAATATTTTTGCATTTTTTGTATTATTTACACCTTTGTAAAAGAATTTTTTGAAACTATTTTGATCTTGTTCATTATTATTTCAAATAGTTTGCCTCAATGTTGTGTTAAATTATTGCTTAAATATTTATACTCGTCAGTACTGTAGTAATTTTAGTTGGTAGGCTTATAATTGCCAATGTTTCACTTTGCTACTCCACAGAGCTGTATTTTTAAGCACATTGTATTTTACACCCTTTATATATTTTTGTTGGTGGTTTTTTTAGTGACCGTAGCCAAGTAGACAAGACTAACGACTTTGCTAATGCATGTATATGTCAAAGGCAAATGAATGATTCTTGATTCTAGCCTAAACTCTTGGATTATAAAGGTACTACAAATTCAAAGGCCAAATTATCAGAGTATGAAATATCACTCTCTACATCTGCAGCATAAAATAAAGTCTTGCAGTAGGGACACTCTTGAACCATTGACTATGCTTTGTAGAAGCAATGAAAAAAGCATTTCATTTTCCTATTGTTTTTAGATTTTTAGAACAATTTATTGAATTTGAAGTTTATTCAGTATTCTGTTTTTTTAAAGAATATTTGATCATTTTGAGCATTTTGGGCATTTTTACGCCACAACGAGGTGTAAACTTGTTATCATAAAAAGATTACAGACAATTTAAGCCAAATCAAATAGAATTTATTTTATTTTTTAACATCACCATGTTTACCGTGGGATATGTTTGTTATCTGTGATGTTTAAATATTATTTATCTACGACCATTGCAATAAGCACCAATTATGGTATTACAATAAACATTATAATGATATACATTAAGACACCAAAAACCAAGCAGTACTCTAATGACGACTTTAGAGTACTGGAGTCACTTTAGAGTACTGGTTCTAGACCAATGAGAGCTGGGCATTTGACGGAAGTAGTGTCATAATAACAATTACGCAATTCGCACATCAGCTGATTGTTGCATTACGATTCATGTTTGAGTTTACTTATCCCATCAGCTGATTGTTCCACAACGATTCATGGTTCAGTCTGCTTATTTGCCTAACCTCAAATTTTAGTTGACCTATTCCATCATTAGTAAGTCATGAGTTTTGTTTAACTTCGGGGGAAATTCTGTCGTATATTGTTGGTCGTAGATAAAATAGTGTATGCATTGTATTATGCCTTTAAGCCACTCGTGAGATATTTAGAACACTCGCTTCGCTCGTGTTCTAACTTACATCTCACTCATGGCTTAAAGGCATTCATTATACAATCGTTGCATAAACTACTATTTTACAATCATCCATATTTTTTATTGAAATTGATATAGAGTGGAAAGTAACAAATGCATTAGTGATTGGAAAGTCCTGAACAGTATCAAACTCTTTATATTCATATGTACAAATAATCACAACTTGAAATGTTTTGGATAACTAAGACTAGCCCTACTATAAAACGAAAATAAATTTTAAATCCACGAACCAATTGTTTTGATTTTAATTTATATGTAGGCCTAAATCAATTTTTTGGGGTGCTCGCCTTTATACACTAAACAACACTGGCAATGATTGCCAGCAAATAGCTATCAAATAACGTATATACTTATAACTTTAAACCCAACTATATATTTTAATATCTTGTCACTATTCATAAAAATAATCCAGGGTGACCATTATGTCATCGAGAGGAATGAAAGTTTATAAAAGTGTCCAGTCTACAGTTTCCAAATAAATTGTTTATACCTAATCATTGATAAGTAATGGGCAGCCCTCCAATCCTCCCCAAGCTTTTGAAAAGAATAAAATTTTAGGTATTCATTACTTTCAAAGTGACAACAGTACCAGTATTACTCTTTATATATATACAATTTCCCCCCAAATAACTTTATTTCATCAATACAATTTAGAGTAAGAGAGATTTTTTAGTGGAACCCTTGTATTGTAATTCAAAAAGATTATTTCACCAACACAGAACTGTAGATAATTATTTTTATTTTTAAATGGCTGGGGCAGACAAAGCAAACGCTGCCCATACTTCGTTATACCAATGTTTCTCGCTACACGTTAACACTCGACCTAGCAGTAATGTTTTAAAAGCATAAATAATAAATAACATATTTCCTCGGTGGTTCAGTAAAGGTGGACGAGCTAGCCGAGTGTAGTAAGCGCATGATCAATCACATGGGCCAAGCTGAGGCCCTCATGAACCTCCCCTGCGAAGACCGCTTACTCCTGAGCCATTTTCATAATGCTCCTTCTAAAATGTTGGGTAAGGTTTAACTTGAAAAAAATGTAGTTTGTGTTGTGGTGATGGTGATATGTAGTTTTGTTTTGTTTTTAGCTTACCCATACCCTCATGAAATCTTAAACGGCTGCTCATCTGTTCTTTGGTTTCCTTCTTTGGTTTTTTGGTGATGTCTTCTTGGAAAGTAACTAATTTAACCATGGCTGTGCTCTTGAATTATGACAGTTGTCAACTTTAATTTTTTTACTTAATTTTTTCCTTTCTTTTGCTTCCTTTCCTTTCTCACTAAATACTTTGTCTTGCTCATATCACTAACTTTTAAGTAGGTGCCTTTGGTTTAATAAATTAATCATTCCCAAGGTTTTACAGTAGCTGATTAATCTTTTTTCTTTTCGAAATACAGCATTTTAAGTCATTCTGTTATGTGCTTGGTATTTAATACTTCCTCCTTCGTTCAGAGGATCATATTTTAACGTTTCCAGGCTTGCAATTAAGTTAGCACAATACATAAAGCTAATACTTTAGCTTTGTTGGTGAATTCTCTCCTCAATAAAACATTTTTCTGTAAATAATATAATTGGTGAGTGATTTCAGTAAAACATATGATAGGCCCCTATTAGTTTCATAAATGTTATAAAATAATAGGTTTAATTAAAATAAGTCTCTTCAAAAAGTCAGTCCAGTCAAAAAATCTGAAAAAAGGACCCAGCAATCTAAAAAAATCCAAATTTTTTTTTTAAATACCGGGTATGAAAATATAAAAATTACTCATAAATGTGTGGCGAGCTCTAGTGTCAATCTCGGATGAAACATAACTGGATCGCGCCTTCCAATGCTAAAGTCGGGCGAAAACCGTGCCATCGTTTTCACCGTTGGGTGGCAAAAAGGTCTTATCTGGCGGGACCCCGACGCCAGTCGAGTGAACAGCGCTTCAATCAAACTGGCATTTACCAAACAATAAACTGAATAAACAAATATAATTTTATATCACATTTTACAGCTTGAAATGACGAATCTTATGGTAACCATTTTGATTCCTAAAACTAATTGCATGAATTTTAATAATTTGTTTAGCGCCAAATGTGTTTAATTCTATTAAAATAAGGAAGTTTTTTATATTTTGGTCAGGTAAAAAGTGTCAGTGACAAAGTTGTAGATAAAATTCCAGAGATATTTTTTGTCTGAACAATTTTTTTGTAGGATTTCTCGTTTTTGCTATAGAAATTAATTTAAATAATTGATTAACAGGTGGCGCGCGAATAAGAAAGACCTCATATTATAACTCATGGGCCGACTGTCTTACTACGACAGACTTCCCTACATTGAAGAAACATCTTTATTATTTGTTTTTAATAATTTCCAGCTGGTATATTGTCCCTTATCTTTGTTAATTATTACAATTCAAAGTTATGTTTAAATTAGGAAATATTTGTCTCTAGTTTTACGAAAAATATTTATAATATTTAAAACTGATGCGCCTTATCTTTTAAGACAATATCACTGAACTCTTTAAATATTGTATCATACACCTATTTGCGAATATTGACTTCTGACTGTCAAAAAAGGAAGGATAAAAAATAACATTAAGAAAAAACTCACATTCTTCGTAAGTAGATAAGAACGAAGTAACGTGTCGTTAATATTATTTCCGTGTGTTTCTACTGTTCCTATTTACAATTACTGGTAATAATTTTAAACTTATATAAAATAAGAAGTGAAATAAAAATACAATAGGTACTGGGAAAATACAAAAGTATTTTTAGAGTGAAGTCATTGTTTAAAATTATTTTTCCTGGAAGCAAAATTATCAGCGCTTCCTCAAAAACAAGGTTTCGGTGGGTGAAATTCAACTTCAGTAATGATAAAATATATATTAATGTTATTTTGGCAATTTAATACACAAAACTAGTTTATCAGAGCTTTATCTTTCTAAAAATATAACGTTTACCTGGTCTCAACGTCAAGGTCCGCTTGAAAAATTTTGAAATTGAAAATTTGTCAAGAAACTGGTATTTCCGATTATTTTAAAGAAAACCAGTCGTTTTATTTTTATTCAAACCATACAAATTACATATCAGCATTCTTTAATATGTATTATTCCCACTCACATAGGTTTTGACATATTATAGTGACATATGAAGGTCACAGAGAGACTTATCTGATGTAAAGACTCAACGCGCGGCGGCCAGTTCAGACCTCCTTGCCACCCAACGGCCTGGGAGGCTGGCACGTTTTTCGTCTATTGAGAGCGCGATCCAGTAATATTTAATCCGAGGTGTCAATTAGCAAGCGCATGACACTTTTTGGTTTTTTCTTTAAAATCTCTCTAGATCCTTGGGTTGGAGGTAAAAGGAACTGATACACAAAATAAAGCTTATAAAATTTGCTATAAAAATTATAATATACTACGTATTAATTTTATTCCTAATAGTTACCTATAAAAAAATAGTCATAGAATGCTAAAGATGAGGCATTTTTATAACCACTCGCTGGCATGGTATAATGTAGCATTTTTAATAATTGGTGCAGCCAAATTAGATTAATCAGCCGAAAAAATGCCAGATGGCTGGAAATTGTCATAGATGTTTATAAGACGCATCAACAGCAGAACATCATACTAAAAGTTCCCGAAGGTGGGGTGTTCGCTCGAGGAGTAGTACAGGGTGTTCCAGATATGTGTCTCTTTTTAGCTTGAATCCAAAAATTTTCTCTAAGAACCTATAATCCATTTTATATTGTTTAAAAAAGTAATATTTTGGGGGAAACAGAACTTATCTCAAATTGTTACAAAATGAAAGCCATGTTTGTGATTTTCTATATTCAGGGAAAACAATGTTTTGCGATAGTTAAGAAAATGCACCTTGTACACCTTGTAACTCGGTTAATAATAATAATAATAATATATTTTTTTTTTGGGTAGGAGGTGGAATGCGTTTACGCACACTGAGGGGCTCGTTGTCCCCTCAGTAGTGTCGGACTCCCACGAGCTCGATGTCCCGTGAACTACCGACTAAACCACCTCCCTCGGCACCGAGGACACTAGCCTGGAACTGTTTCACACATTACTTCGGGCTAGGTCTTTGATATTACGCCGCTAGGGCAACCTCCGTGGGGAAATGCTGAGGATTAAGGCCGATCGAGGTCGACCTTTTTCGCCCGAAGAATGGCCTGGACGTAGTGCTTGACACAGTTCCAGTTGCCCTCTCCCTGGAGCATAGCTCCGACGATGTTGTTTGGGCTGACGATCACGCCGATCTCAGATGAAAGCGAGGCTCGGCGGACGTGCCAACGGTCGCACTGAAAGAAGGTGTGCTCGGACGTATCTGGGATGCCGGGGCAATACAGACAGTCCGGGCTGGCAACTTTGCCCATCCGGTGCAGATAGGCTCGGAAGTACCCGTGTCCAGAGAGAAACTGGGTCACGAGGTAGTCGACCTCGCCGTGCTGCCGCTCCACCCATGGTCGGACGGAAGGTATGAGCTGGAAGGTCCAACGTCCCCTCGGCTCGGCTTCCCAGTCGCGCTGCCAGGAGTCGAAGCTGCGATCGCGCTCTTCCCTTGCAGCTGTTTCCCGGCCCACTTCAGGCCTCCTCCGGTAAATCGCCTGCCTCTCCCTCGCAAGGAAGAGGACGGGGATGACTCCGGCGATCACCATCACAGCAGGCTCGGAGACTGTGCGGTAGGCCGAAGCGACCCGCAGAGCTCCTCGACGCTGGACTCGGGCAAGCCGGTCTCGGAAGACTCGCTTCTCGAGTGCGTGAGCCCATACCTCCGCCCCGTACAGCAAGACTGACTGGACGGCAGTCATGAGCAGACGGCGCTTGCAGGAACGAGGACCGCCGACATTGGGCATAAGCCTACCAAGGGCAGCGACACCCTTAGCGGCTTTGTCGGCGGCGCGCTGGATCTGCTCGCCGAAAGACAGTCTGCTGACGACCATGACTCCCAGGTACTTTGCAGCAGGCTTAGTCTCGAGCGTGACGTCACCTATCTGCACCGGGAACACGGTGTTTATCCTCTTTTTGGTGAGGACGACGATCTCCGTCTTACTGATAGCCAGGGACAGGCCGTGATCTCGCATCCACCCGTTGACCTTGGCCATTACAACGCTGAGCCTCAGTTTGCCTGCTCGACGTTCCTCGCAGCGATCAAGGCAGCGACGTCGTCAGCATAGCCAACGAGGCGGGTCTCATCGGGCATGTCTAGCCTCAGCAAGCTGTCGTAGGACACGTTCCAGAGATCTGGTCCGAGAATGGACTCCTGCGCAGCCCCGGAAGTGATGGGAATGCGCCGCTGACCTTCGGTCGTGTCGTACAACAGAACGCGGTCTGACAAATACGCTTCTATCATACGCAGGAGGTAGGAGGGAACTTGGAACGTATGCTCAAGCGCCCACAGCATATCGCTCCACCTGGCGGAGTTAAAAGCGTTCTTCACGTCGAGCGTGACGAGAAGGACCACGCGGCGCGACCAATGGTTGTGGTCCTCCGCCCTCCGCACTGCCTCAACTACCTCCTGAATAGCGTCGATGGTAGAGCGACCGGATCTGAAGCCGTACTGCTGCGGGGACAAGTCCCCCGCAGAGACGATGGCCTCGGTCAGCCTGACGCGCAGGAGCTTCTCAAGCACTTTCCCGGCCGTGTCGAGCATACACAGGGGTCGAAAAGAAGAAGGGGTCCCCGGTGTGCTCTTCGCCTTCGGGATAAGAACAAGGCGGGCAACCTTCCACGAAGAAAAGAAAACGCCTTCCGCCAGACACGCGTTGAACATATCGAGCAGAAGCCTTGGATTCACCTCCGCAGCGAGCTTGAGCACCTCCGCCGGAATGCCATCGGGACCGGGCGCTCTTCTGGGTCGTAGGGATCGGACGGCAGCGGTGAGTTCCTCTTCCCGGAAAACTGGGAAGGCGCCTACCTCTCCGAATTCCCTGACTGGCCGAACTGGGTGGCTGGGAAACAGTGTATCGACGACGGCGGCCATGGCTTGTGGTTCCATGACCGCAGGTGGTGAGCGAGCCCCTAGCTTCTGGGTTACAAGTTTGTAGCCCATCCCCCAGGGGTCGTCGTCGATATCCTGACACAGCTGCTTCCAGCACCTAACTTTACTCCGGTTGATGGCACCGCGGAGCTCT
Organism: Flexamia atlantica; assembly: GCA_035578135.1. Lineage (NCBI taxonomy): Eukaryota > Metazoa > Arthropoda > Insecta > Hemiptera > Cicadellidae > Flexamia > Flexamia atlantica. Next base: position 79,550,834 of record JAQJVK010000001.1, on the reverse strand, counting down.
CGACGGGCCGCTCTGTGCTCAGCCGATCTGGCATTTGCATCAGGGCGGTTCCTGGCTCGCTGCGCAGCTCGTCGGAGACCAAGGCATCTCCTCCGGAGTTCCGCGATTTCAGGCGTCCACCAGTAAACCGGCTTCTTCCTATGGCGGCGGGAAACTCCGGGCATCGACTGCTCACACGCGGTCGCGATGAGACGCATCGTCGATGCTGCCAGATCTTCGGCACCTGTGAAATTCACAATGCTCTGGTCTTTAATTACTTCTTTAAAAGTGTCTTTGCTCAGACGACTGGTGTTCCAGCGTCGAGCCAGAGGAGCAGGTTCAGCGCGCAAGCGCGCACCCTCGGGAAGGACCTTGAAGAGGATCCCCTGGTGGTCGCTAGAGGAATACTCCTCGCAGACACGCCAGTCGGAGATCCGCTGGACAATCCCTTCAGAGGCAAGGGATATGTCAGCGATCGTCTCTCTGCACCCCGGACGGCGAAAGGTGGAAATGCCGCCCGTGTTAAGGATACAGAGGCCCGACCTGGCAGCCGACTCGAGGATGTAACGACCTCGAGTGTCGGTCCGCGGGGAACCCCATTCCACGGCTTTGGCGTTAAAATCGCCACCGACTATGACCCCGCCAGAGGTGTTCATGATCTCATCCTCGATGGAATCGACCATGTGGCGGTAGTCTGCGATCGGTTGGTTAGGCGTGAGGTAACAGGAGAAGACAGTGAAACCCCTGCTCCTCACCCAAACGAAGCCGTTGCCCGATCCGGAATCGAGAACAGGCACCTTCCCGAGGTCCAAGATCCAAATCGCCGCAGTGCCGGAGGGATCCGAGAACCACTGCGCGGAGCGTCGGTTCTGGTACTGCTCGCTGAGAAGCAGTAGGTCAGCACCCTGCTCCGTGGCGAATTGGAACAGCAAGTCGTTTGCTGTCCTGCTCCTCTGCATATTAAGTTGCAGAACAGTGATCATTTCTTTTGTGTTTGGCGAAGCTCCTGGATGGCCCGTCGGTACTGCCCGCAGCGACCTGACCCAGCGGAATGCTTGACCTGGTCGCCCTTCAAGCCGGCTTCTGTACACAGGACACAGGACAGCGCTGCATTGCACGCGCTGGCCTTGTGGTCCTGGCCGCCGCACTTGAAGCAGAGCTTGCTTCTATCGGGTCCGGGGCAACGATTAGCGACGTGACCGAACCCCAGACATTTAAAACATCTGGAGGCCACGAGCTTCTCGCGTACCCGACAGCTCACGTACCAGATCTTCAGGTGGCCCTTCTCCAGGAGCTTCGCAGCCGCTCTGGCTCCCAGCGTCAGGATCGCCACCTTCTGGCCTCGAGCATTCGCCTTCGAGACGAAAGTCTTCACCTCGACGTTGCCGATGGCGGATTTAACGGCTGCAGTCACCTCCGCCTCGGTCGTCAACTCGTCGAGGTCCCTCACCTCCAGCGTCGACTTGGGCTCCAGAACGCTGACCGTCGCGTTCGCCCCCAAGATGGTCTTCAGGTCTTCGCTGAAGGCGGACTTGCTTTCAGAGGCGTCCCCGAGCTCGACCAGAAGATCGCCGGCTCGGGTCTTCCTCATAGATTTGATAACGGCGCCCTTCTCATCGGGCTTCGCTTTGCTGCGAATCTCGCCCAGCACGTCGGCGTAGGATTTCCCCTCCGACGGCTTGATGAGAAGAGCGTCTGGCCGCGTCTTGCGTGACCTCTTCCTTGGCGTTTTCTTGTTGTCCTGGGGGCCGGGCTGGCTTCCAGGCTGCTGGGGTAGAACTTTCTTCTTCTTCCCCTTCCTCTTAACCACGTCGGTCCATTTCTCCGAGTCCTTGTCCTCCAATGAACCGTCGCTCCTCTTCTTTTTCTCTACCTCCGGCTGGGCGGGGCTGCTGGCTGCCCGCTTTGAAACGGCAGGCTGGGCCTTGACCCGCAAGGATGGCGTCGTCTGGGTCGATGCGGTCACCGACTCGCACGACTGCCACGACTTCCTCAGCTGAAGGATGTGGGTAAGGCTAGTCTCCAATTGGACTATACCTTCCTGCACATCCCTGCTGATGTTCTTCTGCCTACCAGTCGCGGCCTTCATGACAGCGAGGGTGGCGAAGCACTTTTGGAGGTGCTCCTCCTCCTGCTGCCTGGCCAGTGCAATCACCGCCTGGAAGGGGGACGGGTCGGTGTGCATCAACTCAGCGTCGCCGTTGGGTGCTTGCTCGGTGAGGACCGGTGTTCCTGTCACCGGGGCAGTTGGTGTCGCTCGGCCTTGTGGCGACCTCGCGACACGAGGCTTCCGGCCAAAGGGGTTTTCTACCTCGACGTCCCCACTTTGAGAGGGTAGCCGAGGAAATTGCTCCCTCTGGTTCGTTTTTGGGGTTAGGGTACCCCGGGGTGATTCTTGCACCTTTTGGAACGTTTTTTCTTCAGAACTTGCCATGGTGTCTGGATAAGCCCCCAAGACTGGGCGTTTGTGACCCCCCAAAACAGTGCCCCAATGTGATTGTCAAAACCGACCCGTCGCCAGAGCAACTATATCCGTGTTCGACCGCCTCCAAAACACCGGCGGTCCCAGACGAGCAGTGGCCTCGGCAGAGCCCCCCCCCGTGACCGCAGCAGGGCCCTATCCGGTCGCCAACCGGCACCGCCACGGCCAAAGGGATTTTCGCCGGCTGATAGGGCAGCCAGGTCAGCTGGCTGGGCTGACCCGGGCCCCTGTACTATCCGGCAGCCTGGGTGGTGCAGAACCCAGTTTTTAAGCTGTACCCTCTGCTCGTCCCAGACCTCCAGCGCAGTGGAGGCTGAAGAACACAGAGTCACCCCGGCAAATAGGCCGGAATGATTTAGAAAAAACAACCGGGCTATTGAAATGAACCGAAGAATGGAGTTGTGAAAAGGAGACGCGAAAAAGGACCAGTGCGCCCCCCTTCCCTTTTAGTCGGCTCTTACGACAAGCAGGGGATACTGTTGGACATTCTGTCCCGGCCCAACACGGGGGAATAATAATAATAATAATAATAATAATAATAATAATAATAATAATAATACTCCCCCCAGGGGCAGTCGGCTTTCGGCTGTTCGGGTGTCTCTTTGGCGGCCCCGGGTTCCCGAGCCAAGCTGCGAGACTCTTCTTCTCGCAGTTCTTTCAGAGCTGAGACCTTTCTTCCTTCTTTTGGGTCTTAGCTCGCAGTCTTTCCTCTTTTCTGGGCTAATCTTGCCACCTCTTCCTTTCTTCGACCCTGCATGGGCCCCTCTCCAGAGCCCTGCAAGGTGTCATTTCTTCATCTTCTTTTCTCTGCCTCGTCTCCTGAAGAAAGTGCCTCCTGCCCCTTCAGGAGTCGAAGGAAACACAAAAAAAACACAAAAACACAAAAAAAACCAACAAAAAAAACACAAAAAAACAACAAAAAATCATAAAACACAAAACCCACAAAAAAAACAAACAAAGGGCAATCTAGTGGAGGCTTGTAGAAAAGAGGTAGCGGGGTGGCTGTCTTTTAAAAACACGAAGGCGGGCCGGGGATCCGGGTACGCCTGGCTTGCCATGGCAAATGGCCCCGGTCTGAGCTCATCCATACGCCTGGGTTTGAGCCCTCCCCCTTGTACTCTGTTCGGGGTGCTTGGTGGGACGCTTAGTGGGGACATGCCGCTTCTGTGAACTCCGAGCCAAAACTAGAGGAGCTGTTGAGGTCGAATTGGCCTCAGCAGGTGGCCGCTGCAAGTAAGCACCCCCGCCACGCTGAAAGCAGTGTATCAAAATTGTCGGAAGCGGTTGTAAGAACCATGGGCATATTCCTGACCCTGCGACTGCGCTAGGCGGATGATGGGTGTCCGAGGAGGTTTGACTGATGTCTGTCGGTCTAGGGCTGTGGAAGACACTCGGAGCGATTGGCAATGCTCCCTTTGACCGGGGAACCAAAAAACCCAAAGATTTGATGATTTGATTGTTTGTTGTTCTTTCTTTTTTCAGATTGATCAGGAGCACGATGGCAGCGACAAATCAGGCGAGCGTGAAGAATGTTCTGGGCTCCGGATCGGTGGGTGACCCGTCGCCCTTCGGACGGAGCTCAAGGTTGAAGAGGACCCCTCCGAATTCCGGAGGGGCTCCAAAGTCGGAGGATGCAGGGGGAGGGAAGGCACTGGTGGTCGGTGCGCCTCCCCCAGCCCCGTTCAAGTCCCCGGACTCCAGGGCCGACACCTCGAAGTCGGTGCCCGAAGCTACGGCGGTTGGGCCATCGGCGGAGACGGTGGCCATGGAGACGGTGACTCCAAAGAATGACGGAGATCGGAAGCGGCAGCATCCGAGAAGCCCGTGGGACGAATCACCGCCTCTCGGGCCGAGTGACACGGAATTGGACATCGTCCGAAGGCAGGTCGACGACTGCGACCTTGCGGAGGACGAGTCCATTTCTGAGATCGTGGCGGCGCTGGGGCAGATCCGCGATGCGATGGCCATCCAGAAGAACATCAGCAATGGTGTTCGGACGGCCGTCGCGAAGATCGAGGAAGCCGTCAGCGTCATGAAGGGGACACGGACGGTCCGGCTGAAAGCCCTCCAGGCTGAACGCCGGGTCGTCGAAAGAGTGTTCAAGAAGTCTCCGCCCAAAAAGCGGAACAAGACTTCCTTCTCGACGCCGGAGGTGGTGCAGAAGTCTGGGATTGAGAGGTCTACTATGACCTCACCCCAGATGCTCCCCCGATACTGAAGGAGGCGAGGAAGACGGAGGAAAAGTCTTCTATGACTTTTCCTCCGAAGAAGAGGAACGGTGGGAAACCGAAGGGTGCCCAGACGCCTGCAGCTGCAGGTAGGGGCACCAAAGCTTCGGTCCCACAAAAAGCGCCCGATCCCCCGAAACCGGCGGATGATGGCTTCACTCAGGTGAAGTCAAAGTCCGCCCGGAGGAGGGAGAAGAAGAGGCGGGCTGCCACCCAAGAGGCGCCCCCTCGCGGTGCTCCCGCAAGGGCAAATAAGCCGAGGGCGACCGGCTCTGGGGCGAAGATGAGGCACGTCCTCATCATCAAACCGGGGCAAGGTCGCTCCTACGCCGACGTCGTTGGGAAGCTGCGGAAGGACGTCCAACCCGAGCAGTCGGGAGTGGAGGTCCGCAGGCTCCGCAGGACCAACGACGGCGGCGTACTCATCGAGCTGGGTTCTGGCCGCGGTCAGACCCGATTTGCCGAGACGGTGAAGTCGGCGCTCGGCGCCGGCAACAAGCTCAAGAGCGTCGCCCCTCGTCTGCGTGTGGAGATCATGGATCTCGATTCGTGCTCCACATCGGACGAGGTGAGCGACGCTCTGAAGCGGGAATTGGGCCAGGAGACGGGAGACTTCAAGGTCTTCCTGACCAAACCAAACGCCCGTGAGCAGAGGTTGGCGGTCGTCGATCTCGACGCCTCAAGCGGCCAGAAGCTCCTGCAAAGGGGCAAGGTCAAGGTCGGGTGGGTTTTCTGCCGAGTGCGAACTCGAGTAGAGATCCCACGATGCTTCCGCTGTTTGGAGTACGGCCACACTCGACGAGAGTGCAAAGGTCCGGACCGCAGCGAGGCATGCTGGAAGTGTGGTGGTGTCGGGCACAAGTCGTCCGCTTGTAGCCAGGCACCCTCGTGCGAAGCCTGCAAGAAGGCGACCGACGGCCGACCGTCGGATCATGTCCAAGGCTCCGGTGCTTGTCGGACCTTCAGAGACCTTTTGGTCTCAAAGAAGACTGACAGGCGCGGACGCTGAGGGTCATCCAGGGAAACCTAAATGGGAGCATCGCGGCAAGCTCCCTGGTGGACCAAATCGTTCGGGAGACGGGGACATCACTCGTCTTCGTGAGCGAGCCTCACAGGGCTAAAGGTCCACTATGGTTCCCAGACCGCACAGGATGGGCTGCGCTGTGGGTGCCCGACCCGCGCGTGGTGCCCATCGAAAGAAGTGGGAACGGCGAAAATTTCGCCTGGATCACGAGCAACGGAGTCACGTTCGTGAGCTGTTATTTTTCCCCGAATGACAGCATTCCACGATTCACGGAGAAGTTGGAGGCCATGGAGGACGCGATCCGAGCGATCGCCGGTCCGTGTCTCCTGGCCGGCGACTTCAACGCCAGAGCGAGAGAGTGGGGGATGCCACATACAGACACCCGAGGAAGGTTGCTGTTGGAGATGGCATCCAGGCTGGGGTTGCTGACAATGAACGAGGGGGACACGCACACCTACCGGAGGCCGGGATTCGGGGAATCGATCCCCGACGTGACCCTGGCATCGGAAGGGCTGGCTTCCCGAATCGTCGGCTGGAGGGTGATGGGTGATTACTCGGGGAGTGATCACGAATACATCACCTTCGAGCTGGCCGAAAGAAGACAAGGAAATCGCAGGAACAGCCGGCGCCCGCTCGGCGCAGAACGGCATGGGGGACATCCCCCAGATGCCGCACGACCAGCCAAGCAGGGCGGACGCGGAGGCAGTGGTGGAAGCCACATCGCGCCTCATTCATCGCGCTTGCGACGCGTCGATGCCCCGCAAGTCGGCACGTACCGGAAAGCGCCCGGTGTACTGGTGGACCGACCGCATCGCCGAGCTGCGGCGAAACTGCCTGAGACTCAGGCGGCGAGCCCAGCATTCCCGGAACAGACCCGAAGCGGCGGAGAGGTCGAGCCAGTACAGAGCGGCAAAAAGAGAGCTGGTCAAAGCGATCAGAGAAAGCAAGGCTCGTTGCTGGAGCGCACTGCGCGAGGACGTGAACAGCGACCCCTGGGGACATGAGGAAACCCCGGGACCCGGGTACGTGCCGATGGAGGCTGAGAAGATGCGGACCATCGTGGACGGACTCTTCCCGGATCACCGGGTCAGAGACGACACCCCTTTGCGGGTGATCGCCGAAGAGGTCCCTTTGTTCACGCGCCAAGAGTTGGAGAGAGCGGTCAGCTCCATGAAGAACAAGAACGCCCTGGGCCCGGACAACGTACCGTCAGAGGTGCTGAAACTGGTGGCGAAATGCCGCCCTCAGCTCCTGCTGGACATGTACAACGTCTGCTTGAAAGCGGGAGTGTTCGCATCCCGCTGGAAACTGGCCAAGCTCGTCCTTCTGAGCAAAAAACGGAGCCCACCGGACGCTCCATTGTCGCACCGCCCTCTGTGCATACTGGGACACGGCGGGAAAACTGATGGAGAGGCTGTTGAAACCGAGAATCGGAGAGGCTGTGCGGGCGGCAGGGGACCTCTCGGCCCGACAACACGGGTTCAGAGAGGGCCACTCGACACTCAGCGCCATCTCGGAGGTCGTAGCTTCGGTGACACGAGGGATCAGGCGTGCCACGCGGCTCGTCCGATCGTGCTGCTGGTCACGCTTGATATCAAGAACGCGTTCAACTCGGCACGGTGGTGCGACATTCTGGTCGCACTGGAAAGAACATTCAGGTTACCTGGGTACCTCCTCGTCATGGTGAGAGATTACCTAAGGGACCGGCGGCTGATGTACGAAACGGACCGGGGCTTCGTAACCAAGGCCGTCACCTCTGGGGCAGCCCAGGGATCGGTGCTGGGGCCGGATCTCTGGAATGTCTCGTATGACAGCTTGCTCCGCTTTGACATGCCACACGGAACGTTCCTCGTGGGATACGCCGACGACGTGGCGGCGGTCATCACCGAACGAAACGCGGAGTTGGCCCAATTGAGGCTGAATCAGGTCATGCGCCTGGTGGAAGGCTGGATGCGCGATCACGGCCTTCAGTTGGCTCTTTCCAAAACGGAGATAGTCATGCTGACGAGGAGGCGGATACCCACGATCATTCCGATGCGGGTGGGTACCGAAGTGATCGAGACGCAGAGGACGGCCAGGTACCTGGGGGTGGTGCTGGACAACAAGCTCACCTACTGGGACCACATCAGAAGCGTGTGCGACAAGGCGGCCGAAGTGACGTCCTGCCTCGGAAGACTGATGGCCAACATCGGAGGACCGAGTCAGGGGAAACGGAGGCTGTTGCTGTCGACGGGACAGGCCATCATGCTCTACGGAGCGGAGATCTGGGCAGATGCGACGAAGGTGAAGAAATACCGGACTCGCATGCTGGCGGTGCAGAGACGTGGCGCGCTCAGGGTCGCATCCTCGTACCGCACGGTCTCCCAGGCGGCGGTGCTGGTCATTGCGGGAGTCATCCCAATCGACCTGCTGGCGCAAGAGAAGAAGATCATCTGGGGGCGTGCTCCCGAGATGGATCGGGAAGAGGCTGCCGAGCTGGCCCGTGGCCAAACAATGGCCGCCTGGCAGCGTCGATGGGACGAACCCCATCGTAAAAAAATGGACATGGCGGACATCAGGAACCTGGAGCCGTGGGTTTGCCGCGACCACGGGGAGCTGAATTTTTACCTCACCCAGTTCCTGACAGGTCATGGCTACTTCCGTCTGTACCTCCACCGAATGGGCAAGGTCGACTCGCCCAGGTACAAGTACTGCGGACACGACGGAGACGACGTGCATCACACTTTCTTCGTGTGCTGTCGCTTTGACGAAGAACGGACTGCCCTCGCCGACTCGGTCGGCGGTCATCTGACCCCGGACAACATCATGGGGAAGATGCTGCAGGGCAGCGTCAGTTGGAACGCAGTGGCTGACTTTGTCATGTCCGTCCTGCGCCAGAAGAGGACCGACGGGTGTCTCGAGTGACCCCAGAACCGAGGACAGCAGAAGATCGGTTGAACACCGACTGAGGAGTCCCGAAAGGGACAGCAGCGCGGAGTCCTGAAAGTGACCAGAGGCCACGCATTGCGATGTCGCAATGAGCAGACGCTCGGGTCGATCGCAATGATGTGGTGACAGCACGCGAGGGGGTTTTTTTAGCAGGTATGCCCAAGGAGACGTACAGACAACTGTACACTCCTAGCCGCCTCGATCCTCGAGGCGGGGCCTCTGACACTGATGCTGTCTGTCAGAGGTTGGAGACCCCTGCTCGTCGCTTTGCTCTCTTGGGCGAGCGGCGTAGAGGACCCGCATTTCGGTGCGGGTAAGGGCTATTTTTAACCTCCCTTCCAGCGTGGATATAAAAAAATGAAAATAATAATAATAATAATAATAATAATAATAATAATTCTTTATTGCGTGAACAATGGTATACATTGCATTGCATGCGTCAAATACTATAATACTAAAGTTTGTTTCCACACATACCTGCATTCGGACATACAAGTTCCCACCATCACAGTCATACCTTACACCGATGACAGAGTTTATTTTTAAGTTTCTACAATCCCAGAAGCCCCCATAAACTCGTCAACAGAGTAGAATGCCCTTGACACCAAGTGGCGTTTCAAATTTGATTTGAATTGTTTTTCGTTTGCTGACTGTTTAATGGCATCAGGGAGCTCACTGATGAGCTTAACACCGATTTGACCTGGCAGACTTTCAAATTTTGAAGTTCTGTGCTGAGCAATTCTAAGATTGTCTCTGCCTCTTGTCTGGTACTCATGGACGTCCCTACCCCGGACCAATGTGGTCTTGGTTCTGCAGGATATGGACACTTCCAAGATGTACAGTGAGGCCAGTGTCAGGAAATTGAGCTCCCGAAAGGAATTTCTACACGACTCTCCATATTGTCTAATTTGCCAATTATTCTCACGGCTTTCTTTTGTAGCCTGAAAACCCTCTCTAATCTCTGGTTAGTGCAGCCACCCCAGAGCCGAATGCCGTAGGCTAGGTGAGGGTATATCAAGCCAAAATATGCCGTTTTTAATACCTCTTGCGTGCAGAAATTTGCAAGGTTACGAAGGCCATAAATGCCTGAAGTAACCTTAGAGCAGAGGTGGTCGATGTGGTCGTACCAAGTCAGTCCTCGATCTAGGATCATCCCCAGGAACTTTGTTGATTCAGCTTCCTCTAAAAGGGCATCATCAATTAGTACCATTGGTCTCAATTCTTCGTTTTGATTGCGTAGACAAAAAATTATGAAACTTGATTTTGAGCAGTTTGATTTCAAATTGATTTCAGAAAACATTTGGATGCTCGAGCTCAGGTCTATATAGGCCTTGATTTTCAATTCGGAAATGCTTCTAGCTCCAAAACAGAGAGTCGTGTCGTCAGCATATTGGACCGACTGCCCATTCTTCATCGACAGGCGTAAAAACATAAATCAGAAATAGGATCGGCCCAAGGATGGATCCCTGCGGGACTCCATGGGGTACTGGCTCTTTTTTAGATAGACCGTCAGCGATTTGGACACACTGAACCCGATTTTCCAGGTAGGACGAAAGCCTCTTATGCGGCAGTCCTCGGACCCCATATGCCTCCAACTGTAGCAGCAGTGTCTCATGATGCAAACAGTCAAAGGCTTTGGAAATGTCGAAAAATATACTGAGCACATGTTCTCGCCTCTCTAAGCCATCGACGACGTTTTCGATTAATTTTGTCACAGCGTCGACGGTTGACCTGTTTTTACGAAAGCCGTATTGTTCAGAAAAGATGGTTTCGAGACGATCTAAAAAAACTCATCAGTTGCTCGAGAAAAACCTTTTCGAAAATTTTGCTGAAGACTGGGAGAATGGACACGGGTCGGTAATTGTTCGGAAGAAGTGGATAATCTTTTTTGAAGATAGGTACCACTTTGCCAATCTTTAATTTGGAAGGGAAAACCCCGCGATCAAATGAAAAATTGATGATTTTTGTCAGAGGAGCTACTGAAGCAATGTTTAAGCATCCACGCAGACATGCCATTTATATCAAGGGACTTCTTTGATTTGAGACTCTGGATAACCCGTACCACATCCGCCTTAGCAATAGGAGACAAAAGCCTGGACGCTAGCGGGCTATTAATAGCCTGCGATAGAGCAAGGGGTGTTTGAAAATCTTTATCTAACGAAGCTACCGAAGTGAAAAATTTATTGAATTCGTTAACTACTTTTACCGGGTCTTCAACTAATTCACCCCAATATTGAGATTTAGATCGGCATCTTTCTTTGATTCGACATCTGATTTTGAACTATTAATAATCTCCTACGCTGAGAAATTTTGACTTTGAGAAATTTTGACTTTGAGAAATTTTCCGTGGATTTCAAAATTTTGTTGATATGAACGGCCTTGGCCTCTTTAATTACTTCCCGGTAAGTTTTCTTGTAAGATCTATAATATCGGCGGAACTATTCGTTGTGTGATTGCACGTAAATCAAATTCAAAGATCTTAGCTTCTCTCGGGACACGAGTATCCCGCGAGTTATCCATGGGTTTTTTCTTTATCGGAAGTTTTTTATATGGACAAGCTATGTTTAAATGAAATATTAAACGATCAAAAAAATGCATCGAACATTTTCTCCGAACAATTAAAACTGTTTAAAAAGGACCAATTTTCGTTTTTGAGATTATTGTTGAAGTGTTTGATATTTTGGGGCTTAGCCACCCTTTTTACTTTTACTATTGGTGGTTCTTTTGTAGGCTTACATCCGCTGATTACCGTCTCCTGGGCGAAATGGTCAGATATGGCCGTATTAACAACAGAGACTCTGGCACTCGGCAAGTTTGTAATCACGTTGTCGATGGCTGTTTTTGAAGTGGCAGTTACTCGTGTTGGCGTGTCAACCAGTAGGAATGGTAAAATGAAATGAAATGAAGTACATCTTTATTGTCACAAAAACATCTCATTAATCCAGCACAGCTGGCGAAACAGGTGACATTGTCAATCTTAGCCTAAAACAGTAAAACTAATGTTATTTGTAAAAAAGTAACTAAAGTACGAAGTAACTGGAAGTCTCTGACATTATCACTTAAATATTCCGAAATGGAGTACAGTAGAGTCCCACAAACCTGGACTAATGTGGACCGAACGGTGTCCGGGTTTGTGAAAATTCCGTGTTATCGGGAAATGAGTAAAAATAAGAAAAAATAAGAATAGTTTCTGTTATTTCTATAAGAAATCACTTATTTATTGCAAAGTAAAAAATATGAAAACTATATAAGTTACAAAAAAACTTAAAGAAAAACTGAAACTGTTTTAAGTATGCCACACCGTGCACTGGCCTTGGATCTCAATGCACTTTATAGCTCTGGCAGGCTTTCCGAGTCATCCAGAATTACGGGTTATCGAATTCCGGGTTTGCGGGACTCTACTGTAGTAAGTTTTTTTCGAGAAGATGGATTTTTAACTTTGTTTTAAATTTTTCTAAGTTAGTGATCTTCTGTAAACAAGCAGGCAGACTGTTGTAGAGCCTAATACCCATATAGTATGGTGAATTTTCATAGAGACAGAGGCGATGTCGTGGACACTGTAATTGATTTTTGAAACGTGTTTTGTACTGTTGATTGAATTGTTTATCAATAAAATTTTGAAAGTTGTGTTTTAATTAAACCAAAACTTCAAATATGTAAAGGCAAGGCAGTGTTAATATATCATACTGCTTAAATAATGGTCTGCATGAGGTTTTCTTGGGTAAGAAGGAAAAAATTCTTAAAAATTTCTTTTGAATTTTAAAGACCTTTTCAGCATATGAGATTGAACCCCATAATTCAATGCCATATTGCAAATGAGAGAAGAATATCCCATAATAAACCATTAGCTTTGTTTTCAAATCAATTATGTTTCTTAAAACATACATTTGGAAACAAGCAGTATTTAACTTTTTTATTACCATATCAATGTGTGGTTTCCTTGTCAGATTTTCATCAATCATTAAACCCAAAAATTTTGTATGTTCAACAAAAGATAAAATATCATTATTATAAACTAAATCAAAATTTAAATTTTGCCTACTTCGAAGTGTTTGAAATTTCATAATTTGTGTTTTTTTGCTATTTAATTCTAATCCATTTGCCATAAACCAATTACATAACTGTAAAAATTAACGATCAAGTTCTATTTTCAAACTGTTGCGATTTTTTGCCTTGACAATAGCGGTTGTATCATCGGCATATAATATAAGGTTAGATGAGACATTATTGGGCACATCATTAACAAAAATTAAAAATAACAAAGGTCCCAAAATCGAACCTTGTGGGACCCCACATTCAATATTTCGCCATTCTGAGATAAATTTTGCACCATTTTTCATTTTGATTGTTCGCTGTTGCCTATTTCTTATGTAATAGAGCATCCAAGACAGTGCCATGTCAGAAAAATTGTAATACTCAAGCTTACTTAATAAAACATCATAATTTACGGTATCAAAAGCCTTGGATGGATCGCAGAACACAGCAGTTGTGCTCTGCGATCCATCCAAGCCTTCCGACTCTTGATTTATGAAATCAGAGACAGCTGTTATAGTACTCAACCCTGATCTAAACACAAACTGTTGATTACTGAATAAATTATTATCATTAAAAAAGAGTACATTTGTTCATAGGCAATCTTTTCAAAAACCTTAGACAACGAGGGTAATATCGATACTGGACGATACAGGATCATTCACCGATCCCTTTTTAAAGAAAGGCTTTAGCTCGGAGTATCTGTAAAGGAAATCTTTGCATCAAAACACTGATTAATAATAAAACATAAGGATATGAAATTAAACCATTTACTTTCTTAATAATTTCGATGGGAATACCATCCCATCCCACAGACTTTTTATTTTTCAATTTTTGTATTGTTTCTTTAACTAATAAAACAGATACATGTTTAAATTTAAATTTTGATGGTAACTTAATGTTAATTTTTTTTAACTCAATAGACGTACAAACATATCAAACATGGCTTACATTTCATATTTCTTAAAACATCCCCAAATTTATTATTTTAAAAAATCTGCAATTACTTGACCATTTACAAATTGCCTGTCTCCAACACACAAACACTTACAGTATCAATTTTGTAGCATATTTCATAAGCTTTATCAGGGCCGGCCCTAGCCTTTGCGGGGCCCTGGGCCGATCTGAGTTGCGGGGCCTTTTAAAGCCGTTGTGTAGGCGAGTGCGTAAGTTGTAGGCCTACAGCGCTCAGCGCTTCAGCCTACATTCCAATGGATTGTGTTATTGCGTTGGTGCTTAACTTTTGTTTTTTAATAATAAATCTAACTTAATAACTATAGATAATAATATGAATTTGAAAGTATATAGAAAAAGAATTATCGGCATACATTGTTATCGGGCACTATGGGCTGCTATGTTTGTTTGTGACGAAAAAAACAAATAAAAGTATTATAGGGACCTCATTTTCGGCCCTTTTTGTGAAATGTACTATTACAGTATTTTGTATAGTTGTACAAAAACAATATTATTGATTACAAAATCAGTCCTATTGTGATTTTTAGTGGAAAATAAAGGACTGTTTGTTTTAATGGCAATTTGTTTATTTTAATCCAATTAATAAAAGGCAACTTTTCTTGCCTTTCTTTTTCTTTCAGCAAACTCGTATACGTACGAGATCATAAAAGATCATTCCAATAACCATGGCACGTTCAATAAACAGAATCGCTAATAATAAGTCTATCTGTAGACATAGTCGTTCTCAATAATTATGTTTTATTAGTTTTAAACGCGAAAAACAACGTTCTGCACTTGCTACAGTTAGGAACTGTACGGAAATGGCGTATTTCCGTTAATATCAATCGAATCTTGACATTTTTGCATGTTCTTCTTCAGCTCGCTCTCCCTGACAATTTGAGACCTGTCGTGACCTATTTCCTAAAAAGATATATATTTTTTGTTTTTGCGATTTTTCATTATTGTTCAACGTTTCCCGAGGATAAAAACTATCATTTCCTGAAATAAAGCATTATTTCCACCATATTTTCACAATTTACTTGGTGATATAAATGATTTAATCTAACTCATTTAGCGCAATCGCGTATTGCATTTGGATTTTATTTCATTTATTTTGAACGAGCATTAAATGTTTAGCTCTTTAAAATCCCTTACAGCTAATATAGCTCCTCTAGGCCCAATCACCGTTATGCCACGGCCTTGAAAATCCTGCAAGATTGGGAAAATTTCAGGCCCCGACCCCGACTCAACCTATACCCGATCCATTAAAGCATACGGAACAGAATTCTAATCAGAGAAAATTACTATTAAACTGGACATTCATTATCGCTTTTGTAAAAACATCACTTCGTCACGATAAACCACATCAGAGCGCATGTCGTATTGATAGTCAAATCAAAACAGACAGACGACAACATCGCGCTCAGCCGCAGCAGACGACTATTTGAAGTTTGTTTCCCGAGATTTCCACAGCCCGTCGTCTACCGAAGTGCTAACATAATAAAGGACCCACCATTGCTCATCCAATTACTGTATATTCGTATGTCTGAACTCGCACTTGCCGTGATATCAAATTTTTTAATCATATTTTGAAACAGATAAAATACCATTCATAATTTTAATTTGATCGTGAAGATTTTTCGTGCGGGGTTCTCGAAAGCGCGGGGCCCTGGGCAGCTGCCCCGCCCGCCCCTAACTAGGGCCGGCCCTGTGGTTTATTTTGGTATTTGGGCACTATTTACCTCAGACCAATGGTTCTCAAGATTTAAACAAAAAACTAAAAGATTTGCTCTGTTTTTACTGATTGCCACAGCTCAATTCACGTTTATGAGGACTTTTGGTATATTCATCCCAAGGTACTATAAATAAGTATACAAAGTTTCAAAACTTCCAGATTTTTTCTAGGTCAAGCCTTAATTCTTTTGACTAGAGTCTTAGTTGCTAAAAAAATACATTTTTGTGCCTATTTGTTACTGGATTTCTCCTTGTGCTAAATTTGATTACAAAACTATTTTGAATTTTTTATACGATCTTAAATAACAGCAATGTTTGTTTCTTGCCGAACACTTAGTACAAAACTCAAAATATATTGAATGTAAAATTACTTGAATGGAAAAAGTTGTGATTTGTTACAACGTTATTGAATATGTAGATTGTTGGGAGGTAATGGAAAATTAAATAACAATCTTAGATAAACGAGGGAGCAAAGCCTTGGACGAGTTATGTAGAGGCTCCGGTGTTTGGGGTAGTTGTAAGCTGCTCGGATTAGTTGCTGGATGTTAGTTTGTCCTATCAGCTCGGAGGGCTGCGGCGGTGTGATCACTAAACCCAATCATTAATAAAGGAACTTACTTAATTTATTGTATTTTGTAATTTTGCTTTTTAAATATGGGCTTTTAAACCCATATAAAATTGTGTAACCTAAAGGGTCTTTACTAGCTAAGTTTCTAGAGATACTCGCAGACTTCTGTCTCGCATCAAGAAAAAAGATTATTTTGTAATAGCTCTCAAATGCTCAGTTTTCCATGTGTTTCTCTTTAATTTTTATCTTTAGTATGTGTTTTCAAATAATTTCACACTTGATATATTAGTATTGGCTGATATATAATACATTTTACTTTACAATCTTGAAAAACTATACTTCTTTCAAAACGTGGTTCTGGGGCTAAAGTTTGTCTTTTTTGCCCTTAAGGACAAAACAGTCGCTGATCATATTTTTTGTACCACACTAATCTAACACTAACATAAATCAAGCAGATCAGCTAATTGTTTTAAATAGCAAGTACTAAATAGTAGCTATAATCGGTAACACCAAACAAGGCGGGTGAGAGAGTGTGCTGCAGGAGACATTATTGTTTATTATTTTTTTGGATAGTTAATCAACTTCATGATTACCACTGCATGACCACTACTTCATGTGCTGTTAAAGTAAACTCAAATTTACACTTTCAGGACTCTGAACAACGCAAACAAAGTTTTGATGGTTCAACAAAAAATACATTTTGTCATTTTAGGTAGACGATTTGATAAATTTACAGTTTTTGCCCCATGACTTATTTCATGCTTCCATTAATATAATCAGATTATTCTTTATTGCCTTAAAAACATATTACATGTACTGGTGTGTTTTGAAATACATGTACCTTTAAAACTATTTAAGGAATTCCCTCTCATCTTAATTACATTTCTAGAAGAGAATAAATAAAAGGCTTTACTGCTGACATAGCCCTAGACACTGTGTAGGTCTTTTTGGCTAGGAATTGTTTAAGATTTTAGCTCTTTCAGCAAAAATCTTTGAGGCACAAAAGCTGTAAAATATTATTTCCAAATTTTGCCGTTGCGGTCGGGACTTAAAATCGAGGGACAGACTTATTTTGTCGTAATAGTCAGTTCGCAATAAATAAAAAATTATTAAATGCTCTTTTTTTTGTAAATTTTATAATTAATGATGAAATAAAAATATAGCATTATTTGGTTCGGCATGCATAATTGGTCTAAAAATTAAAGAATGGACCCTAGAGACAATAAGTAACGGTCGTGAGATTTGTGACTTTGAAAATACGGAAAAAATACCTAGAAGCCATTAACAACAAAATAAATGTTTGTAAAATGTTTCCCTCGTCCCAAAAAATATTAAAGCACATAATAAGATACCACAAAATAGTATCTACCAAATAAGAGGCAAGGGACATTAAAGGGCACGATAAAAAATTTTCACTCATGCACGTTTTTTGCTGCAGTAGGTACATAAAAATTGGGTGGGTTTATAGTACAGTGCAATTAGCTTTAATCAGGGGAAAACCTGGACATCCAAAAAAAAAGTTTCTAACCAGTGCCAATTTGTTTAATATACCTCCCCCAACATGTAAACAAAAGTTACACTGAACTGAGCGCTCACTGCTGGTGAGCGTCGGGTTTGGGTGGGAGGGGAGTTAATAGAGGGGGAAATGTAATTTTTTTGACTTTTTAGCAAATATCTTGAAAACGGTGCGTTTTTTGTAAAATATTATACTCTGCAAAAATAATCTACATTAAGTTTTGAACAAAATGATACCATATGTTACCTATCTAACGTGGATGGTTATTGAGATAATGAGGGGTAAATGTAAATTTATTATTATTTTATAACAACAACAAATGTCTCAAAAGATCCACTCCCGATGCTCCATACTGACATTTCCATTATTTTAAATACTATTTTACTTCAGGGAATCATTAAAAGTTTAGGGAAGGAAGTTTTTGGTCCTTCTAAATTTTTTACTCCCTCCATCTAAAAAGTAGGAGGTAAAATCTTTTGAACAGAACCCTTCATGTTGTATATCATTTTAAAGGGCATAATGAAAGGAGATGAATGGTGAAAACTAGAGGTCTCTACGTTGATAATAAGCAAAGTTACAGCAAATCAATTTTTAAGTTTTACAAAAACTGCTGCAACTTTTCTTAGGATCAATTTAGAGACCTCTAGTTTTCACTATTCTCCTCCTTTTATTTTGCCCTTTGAAATGATATACAACATGATCGGGTTTCTGTTCAAAAGGTTTTACCTCCCACTTTTTAGATGGTGGGAGTACAAATTTAGAAGGACCAAAAACATCCTTCCCTAGACTTGTAATGATTCCCTGAAGTAAAATAGTATTTAAAATAATGGAAAATTTCAATATGGAGCATGGGAAGTGGATCTTTTGAGACATTTGGTTGTTATAAAATAATAATAAATTTACATTTACCCCTCATTACCTAAATAACCGTTCACGTTAGATAGGTAATATATGGTATCATTTTGTTCGAAATTTAATGTAGATTATTTTTGCAGAGTATAATATTTTATAAAAAACGCACCGTTTTGAAGATATTTGCTAAAAAGTAAAAAGCAATTCCCTCCTACTAACTCCCCTCCCACCCAAACCCAACGCTCAAATTAGTGTAACTTTTGTTTACATTTTGGGGGAAGTGTATTGAACAAATTGGCATTGGCTAGAAACCTTTTTTATGCCCAGGTTTAGGTTTGATTGCACTTATTAAGTCAGCATTCAGTAGACCTCAAATAGGAGTCATATACCAAGTTTTATCTACATAAAAAAATTATGTTATAGAATTGCACTTATTTTCTGTAAGAATAACATAGGGAATGAGTATGCATGATAATCCTTACATACAGACCTTACATGATGTCTGTGGCAAATTGTATAAAATTTTTATTTTAAAAGCTCTAAATCATTGAAACCATTTGAATAAACTAACAGCAAAAAACTTTTTTTTCAATTTGGTGGTAAAAAACAAACAACAGTGATTAAATAGATTCAATTGTGTTAAAGATATTAATTGAAAGTGAGTTTTATTTGCAGTAAATTTCGTTTTGTTCTTATTTAAAAGCAATATATTGAACAGAAACATTTCCCCAAATAAATTAGGTGGAAAACAGAGTTAAAACTTTATTGTAAAGTGAAAGCGGGAAATCTGAGGGGCAAAGTTTGACCCATGATTGATCCCTAGGTTTAGTTTGTAGTTTGTTGGCTTTAGTGAGCTCAGCAGTATTTCACCTTTGCTTTTCTTGTCCTCACTTTATCAAACATGTTTTGGACATCTCTTTTGGTTGTTTAAAAAAACCCTCAAAACAGTCTTTTAGTAAAGTATAATCATAGTAATAGAAGGTTTGATAATGATGTCATATTATGGTAATGAGTAAGAAATATAAAATTATAAAAAATGTGTTCATTGATTTTTTTTGTTCACTACAATTTTCAACTTTTACAACCAACAGCAGAGACATATCCTTGGCAAAAGAAAGGGAAAGTGAACTTTTCTTTTGATGTGCAGGAAAATTTAGAACATTTATATCCTTACATCAGTAAGGATACCAAAGTATATTTTGTTATCTGTAAATTAATATTTTGTTGACAGTTTTGTCTGCTTGACAGCTAATATCTGCTGTGTTTATTCCAACAATTTAAATCTCCATCAGCGTTGATTATATTTAAATGCATAATTACTTTTTTGTATATATTAATAATATTTTGTATCTAGTTGAGATAAAACTAACTTAATGGTGTTCATAAAAATTAATAATTTAAATAGCAAATTACTTTAAACTTCTATTTTTAACTACTTTTATGAACAACAAACTAAAAATACTGAATCTTTTCTAGATGATATTCGAGGCTTGAACGAGTACGAAACACAGTCAGAAAAACTTGCTCGAAAACTGAGGGAGAGTCCATTTTTTGGGATTGGTAAGTCTACAGTATGAACAACAAACTTTTCAACTTCCCTATCTTATCTGCACTGCCCTAACTTCTCACAAACTTGTGTACTTAGATTGGCTTTGTTGTTTAATCTCTATATTGAATCTGTGTATTTTATGTTCAGGCTTTATAAAACGTTTTTATCTCTACTTTCATTAAATTCTTATCTATAGTAACTTCTGCCCTATGAATATTGAGAAAATTGTTTAACTTAATTAAGTCGTTTTATTGTCAACCATGTTGAATGAAATGTTGAATGAATATTGATGGGAGATTACCTCAATTAAGTTCACTCATGTTCACACTTACACTCCACCTCATTCTATTCACCTTGTTCTTTATGAGATGCAGAATAAAGATGCAGATATTAATTCAAAGTGTATATTATAGCCCAGTCATTTTACACCCAAATACCCCCGTTGCAGCAGACCTGCATACTCAGCGAATTTCAAATGCAAAATAACATAATTTAATCCAAGATAGAGAGATTTAATAACATGTTTTTGTAAGCTCCATAAGAATAACATGGAGAATGAGTATGCTGCAACAGGTCTGTTAAAGCTGGGTGGTTTTAATTCAATATTTTGTAGATCTGAACTAGGAAAAACCATATACCAACTTTAATCAAAATATGTCAAAAAATAAGGAAGATATAGAATTTTTTTTATTTCCCATAAGGATAACATGGGGAATGAGTATGCAGGTTTGCTGCCACAAAATGGAAATTTCGGGGGCATTAGACTAAAATACATTAGATCTTAGCTAGATGAAGCCACAAACCAAGTTTTATTAAAATATGTTGAGAAATAAGTGAGATATAGAATTTTACTTATTTCCCATAAGGTTAACATTGGGACAACGTACTGTGTGTTTACCACTTACAATATCTCAGTTACCAAGGGACATAGAGCAATGATTAAAATACTAAATTGTTTGTTTTTTCGAGCTGAATTCAATGGTGATAACTAAAATTGGATTATTTTTATTTTTATATGTGAAAACCCCAAAAATCCCATTTTTGGGATTTTTACCCCCCCTTCCAGTGGTCTGATCGGGATGGTTTTCGAACTCATCCGAATAATTACTACTTTACACGTCTATGCCAAATTTCATCCCGATCGGACCACTTTTGCGAGCGCTATCGTGCTTACAGACACATATATATATATATATATAAATTTGAACGAATGGTGTTTTTTGCTTCTGGGGGCCCCAAAATGAAAAGTTATCATGGTCTTGGGCTTAGGTCTTACCATGAGACCTACGGTAATAGCTTCTTCCCTATAGGGGAAATTCGCTAAAATTGCCTGAAAAAGAGAAATTTTCTTATATGTCTGGGAATTGCTTTAAAATGTCCTCCTAGGTGTATATTATAACACACCCAGAAGCCCCATTGGTGGGTGGTCAGTAAGTGGTCGCCATCTCCGATTTTAGATGCAATTTTTAGATTTTTCTTTAAATATCTTGAAAACTCTCAACTTTTAGTATAGTATATAGTTCGTGCGTTTCTTCGTGAAGCCTGGGTATAAGGGGCTGTAGTGGCAAGCAGGCTTCACCAGGAAACGCACGAGCTCTATTAAATTTGAAAATGAAAGTCGATTAAATTTGTTTCAGTGTCCAACTTAAGTGTGCCCCCATTGGTATTTCAGAAGCTATTGTATTTAGAGAAAACTTTAAATGGGGGACTTCACCTACTTTTTTAAGACATTTAAAAATGTGAATTCCATTTTCTTCTAAATGGCCGCCATTTTCCAATATGGCGGACAACTTTGATTTTTCTTATGGAACACCCTGTATTTTATGGCATATTTGGATTCTACGCTTAATTTTAAGAACTTTTTACTCTTTGAAATTTTTTCCTAAACCCAAAGGTAAAGGAGATATAAGCCGTTAAAATTTGATTTTTCCCCATAAGAAATACCTAGCTTTATTGTCGGTTCTCGGTATATCGATACCGGTAGGTTAATTAAAACATACCAGAGAACAAAAGTGCTTTAAAATGTGATTTTAGTTTAAATTCAACCACAGAAATAGTTTTTAGTCGAAATCCACTCATGGAAATGAACAATTTTGAATAGTTTTGTACTCCATAAGGATTGCATGTGATGGCACAGTTAAAACGTACACAACGCATTTCAAATGGGGAAAAATCAAATTTTAACTCCTTATATCTCCTTAACCATTGGGTTTAGGTAAAAATGTCAAAGAGTAAAAAGTTCTTAAAATTAAGCGTAGAATCCAAATATGCCATAAAATACAGGGTGTTCCATAAGAAAAATCAAAGTTGTCCGCCATATTGGAAAATGGCGGCCATTTAGGAGAAAATGGAATTCACATTTTTAAATGTCTTAAAAAAGTAGGTGAAGTCTCCTATTTAAAGTTTTCTCTAAATCCAATAGTTTCTGGAATACCAATGGTGGCACACTTAATTTGGACACCCTGTATAATATATTAATTTGGTCCAACCATTTACAAGTTAACCACTACTTTGATAAATTGTTTTTATATCTTATCAAATATTCCTTCAATAAGAAAGACATGTAAATTAGTGTAAAATAAATGTCCAATGAGACAAAGCCTATTCACCTAAAGGAAAATAAACTACATTCAAGAAATCTCTACAAAATATATAGGAATTTGACACCTTAGTCATAAAGGTAGGTCCAAAATAAAGGTACGGGCGAGCTCACAAAAAACATGTATTTGTAATGGGTAGTCCCTTAAGAAATAACTTTTCTATGAGCTAACAGATGTATAAAAACATATATATATATATATATATATATATATATATATATATATATATATATATATATATCAAAGTAGTAGTTACCTTGAAAATGGTTGGACCAAATTAAATATATTATAATCTTTTCTTGTAGAGAATTTAATCAACTTTAATTTTAAAATTTAACATAGTACATTAAACATTTATAGTTTCGAGATTTTTAAGAAAAAACTAAAAATTGTACCTAAAATCCAACATGGCGGCCACTTGCCAACCACCCACCAAAGGGGCTTTTGGGCATTTAAAATATACATCTAGGAGAACAATTTAAAGCAATTTCCAGACATATTTGAAGTTTTCCGTTTTTGAACGTTTTAAAATGACTGGGCTATTAGGTACAGGGTGTGCTATAATATATTACAGGTTTTCACCACTCCATAACCTATTCATAAATTTACAATTGAGGTGCAAAAAAAGTAAAACTAATACTGCATTTTATAAGTTATTTATAATATTCTATTTAAACCGGATATGTTTGAAATAAAAATACTGAAATTGACCAAATTTATATCTATAAAAAAGGATGTTGGATAGGCCTTTACATAGAAAAGAAAATATTATCAAGGAAAACATCAACTGAGTAGCTTTTTAATTCCGTTATTCTAACCTAAAAGCAGAACCAAAAAAATAATGTCAAACAAATATACAATGTTTGTTTTGCAGGCATTTCAAACAGCTAATAAAAACACTGTAACAGTGCCATTAGAGAATGACTAGATCTCTCTGGTATATAATTAATGTCAGAGAAGTAAAATATCCCAACTAAGTACATTTCTTCTTCAAGTCCCATTCATCACCCCTTGGCCCTGCAGGTCTGGCAGCCATGGCGGGGGTGTGTGCGGCGGGGGCCGTCAGGTTCCGGCGGGGGCCGCTGCCGCTGCCCACCTCGCAGTACCTGATGCAGCTGAGGGTTGTGGCGCAGAGTGCCTGCGTCGGCAGCCTCGTGGCGGGGACTGCCTACACCATGGCCACCCAGGGCCACCACCACACTGGCGATGTGTGATCAACGCTCTATCACCGTCTGTAGATTTAAGGGTTTTAAAGAATTCACCGAAAATATTCCAGTGACATTCGAGTGGATTGTAAATAATTAAAGTTGTATATATTATGTTGTAATTATGTAATTGCTATAAATTAGTTTAGTGGTTTATATATTTGATTCAAGAAGGACTGTAGGCAATAGCTACATATATATAATTTAGTTTCTTATAGCTTTGCTATCGTCAACCTACTTTTTATATGAAGCAGCTGTTTCACTTCTACCCACATAAAGTTATGGTTTTGAAATACTTTTTTCAATGGTTTTAGTCATGTTTCCTGGATTGTGATATAAGGCAAAAATTATGAGGCAAAGGTCTTTATAGCCCTCTCCATTCTACATTTTATTTCATTTTATTTTTTATATTTATATGCTGCGTGTTTTTAAAGATATAGTTGTATTACTGTTGATCAATGAATACTATATTATATATATTATATACAGTTCATGTAATATCAATCTTATTTGCAAATACGAATTAAATAAAACTAAATGTGAGCATAAAGGCATAATGAAAAACATGTCTTAAAGTTACAGGTATTGACTTAAAATTTTGACAGAAGTAGCAAAACACTAATACAACGTAATAACATTCTTATTATCAGCTACAAAGAAAAAAACTTTGTAAAGGCTCTGATATTTTTGCAGTGCAGTAAAATTTTGTCTCTTAAAATGTTTTTATGAGAGAGAATTTTTACTGCACTGCAAAAAGGGATCAGAGCTTTTACAAAGCTTTTTTCACTGTAACTGATAATAATGTTTTTGCGTTGTATTAAAGTTCTGGCCAATTCATTAGGCGGGTGGCGAAAAATGGAAACTCCAGCTGTATAAATGACTTGATGTTAAAGACCCCTCTGCTCCTCTACACAGTTAAGTAGTTGAACATATTTACAACAGATAGAAGCACATTTTTATTTGGGTATGTTTGGAGAACTTACTCAGCTGATTTGGAGAACATAAACAAAGAGCATAACTGTCTATAACTTCAGATGGGTAAATGATTGGCCAAAAACATATTTTGAACGCCAGCAGCACTCACTCATGCGCCTAATGATTTGGCCGGAACTTTAGTGTTTTGCTACTTCTGTCAAAATTTTAAGTTAAAATGTTTTTATGAAATTATAGATGACTTTGTGGTGGGGAATGTTATTTTATATTGTTTTGTTTGTTATGAGTCTTGTCATTTCCATCAGTTAATTTTTGAGGATGAAGCTACAACACTACAGGAAGCTTTAACAATTTGAAGCCATCGACTAATGGAAACACCAAAATGCCGTTTCTTTCCTATTATGTGGCTTTTGTAGACAAATATGTAAAACCATATTTTTCCAATTTAATTTAAATTAAATTTGAATTGGCAGGCTTAGTTTAAAACTGAAAACCTGGAATCAATATTTGTTCTAAATTCTTTATACTTCTTTGGTGAAGTAAATTAATCAATTCATCTCAGTCTAAAAAAATTAGTCTTAATAATTTCTTCTTATTCACAGTGTTTAAAGTTAACCTCAAGTGGTTCAAAAGCTATGAATTAATATATGAAAAATAAACTCAAACA
Organism: Flexamia atlantica; assembly: GCA_035578135.1. NCBI lineage: Eukaryota > Metazoa > Arthropoda > Insecta > Hemiptera > Cicadellidae > Flexamia > Flexamia atlantica. The sequence goes on along the minus strand of JAQJVK010000001.1, from coordinate 79,525,583 downwards.
GGTAACTGGAATAACTATAGGCATTTTAGAGCATCTAACATCACAGGATTTTTTTTGAACTTTTTAAAGCAATTATTTTTATTTTCTATATTTCGATAATTTAGTTCAAGCTAAGTTTATGGCTTCATGTTGAATGTATTAGTTACAATTATATAATTCTTATTTGCATAAAACTTTCAAGGGGAATTTTTACACGTTTAAATTGATTATTTATTAAATATTTCGAGTGCTTTTTTGGTGGGAAATTGATTAATATTGTTTATTGTCACGATTTGTCATGGTATATTTGTCATGGTTTGTTACTTTTTATACAGGGGGGAGAGGTTTGTGATTTTGCAGAAAAAACTTAAAAAGCAAAAGTAATTCTGCTCAAGTAATAAGTAACTATAGGTTGTGTGAAATAACTTTACCAAGAACAAGATCAAAAAATAGCCACATATTTTTATCTTTTTGTCTCAATATATTAATGAATAAAATGTGGTGATTTTTTACTCATGTGGAGTATTATTAATTTGCCTTGTATATAATAACAATAATAATAATAATAAATGAGTTTATTTGAAGTGCTCCTCAGTTACAAATTGGTTTCCAGGATAACTCAAGACTTAATAATGGTAGGATAAGTCAGTGTCAGTATGAAAAATATAACAAAAATACGAGGAGCGTTCAGAAAGTAAGTTCCGTTTGGGAGTAAATAAATTCTCTATGAATTTACAGCATTTATATTATATACATCTTGAGCGTGCCCTAAACTACTTTTCCACATAGTTCCCACAAATATTTAGGCACTTGCCATATCTAGAGATAAGCTTTTCAATTCGTACTGAAAAGAATTCTGCCGCCTGTGCACGCAGCCACCAGCTGACGCCATCTTTAAGTTCATTGTCATTTACAAACCGACAAAGATTACAATGGTGTACAGGAAGGGTTCGTGAAATTTGTGGGAAATACTCATGGAGATCAGTAATTTTTTATTTCCTTTTTTCCCGAACTGTATCGTTGATTTTGGCAACGAAATCGTCAATAACGACAGATGGTTGGCCACTCCTCTCTTCATCGTGGACATTAGTGCGACCATCTTTACAGTTCAGGAAAAAAGGAAACTCAAAATTACTGATCTCTCCGTTTCCCACAAATTTCACAAACTCTTCTGTACATAATTGTAACCTTCGTCGGTTTGTGAATAATGACGATGAACTTAAAGATGGCGTCAGCGAGTGGCTGCACAGGCGGCAGAATTCTTTTCAGCACCAATTGAAAAGCTTCTCTCTAGATATGACAAGTACCAAGTACCTAAATATTGTGGGAACGATGTAGGAAAGTAGTTTAAGGTACGCTCTTTAAGATGTATATAATAATAATGTTGTAAAAGCATTGAGAACGTTTTTGCTTCAAAACAGAACTTACTAGAACTGGAATTTTATTCCAGTTCTCCCTCATTGCAATTTTTTTTTCTAATCTAAATTAAGGTAATTTTATTAAGGACGCATCTCGAAGCTGACGCACGGGCATTTGTGCCCATGTCGGCTTATTCCATAGACCTTCTTACAGTCTGTAATTTTTTACATTATACTTAATAAGGTACTTATATTCATAGCATGTAACTTTATTTATTTATTTACTCTTAATAATACATGAAGATGCGTCAAGGTTTTTTTGCTGTTTAAATGCAAGTACAGATAATTTATTTTGCAATGTAACTTTTTTGTATTTTACTGGAATAAATCTTTATATTCATTCATTCATTCATTCATTCATTCATTCACTTTCCGAACGTACCCCATATAAAAAATATAACAAAAGTGTGAACATTATTATTTTGTTCAAAAACAGTCATTCAACTTGTACTTGAAAGAATTCAAAGAATATGATTCGAGGATGCTGGGAAGGTCATCATTGTAAAGTACCAAGCCGAAATAAGAGAACTTTTCCGGCCCAGTTCAAGCCTCACTCTCTGAAAGTGAAGCTTCCGACCCCATTGTGTGTTGCCAAGTTGAGAGACCTCATCCCGATACCGCAGCCTCTCACTCAGGTACTAGGGCTCTCTGAGTGTAAGGACTTTGTGGGTCATGCAGTTGGTCGTAAATTTACAAAAATCTCCCATGCGAAGCATGTTAACAGAACACAATACTCGGACACATGTTGTTCACGCCTCAGAGACAATACATATCTCAATGTAGAGTTCTGCAGTTTTTTAGCTCTCTGAGTGTCGTGCATCGTGATGCTGTTTCCATATAGGCAGGGAAGCAGTAATAAAATTCTGATAGGACTAAAGACTGCATGAGCTGTAGTTTTACAGTTTCTGGCAAAACTCCTGAATTTATACAGACCCCTCAGCCTGCCAATGGATCGCTAGATATTATGAGTCACATGGTTTGAAAAAGAGGGTCACAGTCCAAGACAACCCCAAGAGTCTTGACCTTCCTGCAAATGGCCAAGCTCTCGCCGATAGTGACCTCTACACCACTCTCACTAATTTATGCTTGGTGATAACAGTTGTGTCTTCAGCAAACACAAAAATGTTTTTGTCTGGGAGTGCCTTTGTCATGTTGTTAATGTAAGCTATAAAAGAGTAAACTATTTTTATCGTGCCCTTTTAAGAAAAACATTTGCAAAAATTTTTTTCTTTTTTCAAAACGTTTTTGATTTTTTTATTTGATTGACATTTGAAGATTCATATTAGCCATGGTAACGCAAAATCTTGTGTATATATTCAATGATACAGCATCTTTCATGTAAGAACATGAATTTTTGTCACTGACCGCAACTAACATAAAAATGAAGATTAAAAATATTTAATGTGATTTAATAAATATGTTACTGTAAATAGATTTAGTTTTAGGGCAAAATTGCAATAAACAACTCATTAAGCCTTGAGTAAATTTGATATTTCTAAAGAAAATTTTAAAAACTAAAAAAATCTTGCTGTGATGGTGGAAAATCCTAGATGATGGTCTGTTATCAGTTTCTAACTTGAAATGACGGCCATATACATAGCTGAAGAAATGATCGACAGAAAAAATGATTGCAAGGGCTTCGCGATCAAGCTGAGAATAGTTGCACTCAGCTGGAGTCAATGAACGAGAGGCAAACGCTATTGGTTTTTGAACACCATCTACTTCATGAGAAAGAACGCCCGCTACTCCAACCGGACTTGCATCACAAGTTATTACAAGAGGTAGGACTGGATTATAGGGTATGAGCGTTCGATCGCTGGAGATTTCATCTTTCAGCCTAATGAAAGCAGCTTCGCAATCAGCAGTCCACTTGAATTTTTCATCCTTCCTTAACAATTTCCGTAGTGGATATGTGATAGTTGAATGATGTGGCAAAAATCTGGAGTAGAATGTTACCATACCTCACGCACAAATCTTTTATTCCAAGTTGTTCAAAGTCAACTCGACTTAAAGACCTAGAAGCCGGACGTGAAGAAGCTCGAAACTGATTATCAGACCGTTGGACCTGGATCGACTTGAAATTGAACTAAAACGGTTTCGGATGATCTTCAGAACATTTGAAGTTGATTGATCTTCTGGCTGCAATTGGCCGCAATATTTCTACTGTCTAGTCTAGATACTTCAAACGCTAAAGCTTTCTTTAGAACTTCATCAAAAGATAATGACTCTGATTGCAATAACTGTTCCCTAATAAAATTTTCCTTAATACCACCAATAAATTGTACTCGCATAAACATTTCAGTGATTGGAGAAGCACATTTACAAGGAGACTTGAATTCACAATCAATAGCAATGCGGCGTAAAGTTGAAACGTATTCTGTGATACTCTGATCATCAAGCTGGTATGTCGATAAACGTTTGTGTTGTGCAACCATAAAATTCCTCCTGGGGGATAAAATTTTCTCAAGTTCCGCGAACAAATCTTCATAAGATAAATCGAGTGGAGAACGAGCAGGTGACACCTGGGATACCAACGAGTCATAATGCTTAGCACCTATTGAATTGAGAAGCAGTTGAGAACAGTATTTTGGGTTGTTAGTGATGCCAGCCATAGAAGTATAATTTTCGAATCTCTGGCGGTAATTCTTGAATGATTCTTTTTTAGGGTCATAATTTTCAAAAGAATGTATGTAGGCTGGACTAGATGTCGAACTCAAAGTAGAACTAGGACTGGCCGAAGTTGAGGTAGCTTGCGCTTGTAGAAAACTTGTAATCAACAATTGCTGTTGTTGAAACATTGCCATAAATGCTTCAAATTGATCCTTATCCATTATTGAAAATTCAATGTACAATAATTGAACACGTAACAAGGATAAATAGAAAACTAACAGAGGTCGTCTGATATAACAGAAAAAAATTACTGTCTCAGAACAAAGTCACATAACACACAATTACTGATAACAGTTTCAATCACTTATTGTTCAGTTTCAAATCGAAAAGACAAATAACTACGTAAATAAATGCATAGTTTTACCACGTCGCCAAAACTGTTGTGGCCTGGAATCGATATTAATAAAAACATAATGATATACTAGCAGCCCGCGTCACTTCGTGACTTAAAAACAATGGTAAAATAGGCTTTAGTTTCATGTTGATTATGTATGGAGTTTTTCAGAGTAAAATGCCTTTCAATGAGAAAGTGTGTGAATTTTTGTGCTTTTTTTCTAGACTCTGCTTAAAAAGTTTCTATGTATACGTTTGCAGAAAATTGTTCTAGTGTAAGTTGTTTCGCGAAATACTGTACTGCGTGATTCATGTTGTGCTTAAAGCTATTGATGGAAAATAAATACGTAGATCTTTACATAAAAGCACTTAAGTTAATTTTTATCAAGTGCTTTTATGTAAAGATCTACGTATTTATTTACTATCAATCGCTTTAAGCACAATAAGAATCACTCAGTAAAGTATTTCGCGAAACAACTTGCACTAGCGGCAAACGCACTTAATCTAAACAAACCGGTAAAGTCATTAAAATTAATTGAAAGTCTAGTAAAAATAACAAGAAAACGAAAATATAAACAAAGCAGACGACGACGATCGATATGTCGCATCGACGACGATCGATATGTCGCATCGACGACGATCGATATGTCGCATCGACGACCATCGATATATCGATCGATCTTTTTAGTTCGTAGCGCTTTATTCAGATAGCGCTGCTGTTCCCTTACCACCGAGTTAACATGGGAGTGCCATCTCTTTACGAAGTTCATTATTACTCTATGGTTCGTAGTGAGTCCCCGAGTCCCCTCCTGTCCATCAGACGCTCGTGAGCCTTGACATCTCTCTCACACACACACACACACACACACACACACACACACATATAAACAGCTGATTCTGTGCCTGATCATTACTCTATGGCCTGATTCATCATTATAACTTAATTTCCCTCTTGTCGTCTCATAAAATTGTTGAATTCTTTACCATCAAAAATAAAGTATATCGATTTGAAAAACTTGAAAGTAATACCACTATCTGTTTCCTCTGTGGTAATACTAAAAGAATTTCTGACTAATAACCCCATATATGATATTAGTGAGTTTTATGAAATTGTTTATAAATTAGATTAGATTAGTCAGTTCATACATATCCTTATGATCTCTGTATTTTTTTGAACTTTTTTTCTGTATTTTTTTTAGGCTATAGTATTGTATATTGTATATTATATGTAATACTAATCCATCTTAGTATAAGTTAGTATAAGAGACCTGACGTTTGTAATGCTTCTGATGTAACTCTGAAGTTTCTGCAATAAATTATTTATTTATTTCTTTATTTCATATATCGCAGTTCCAATTTAACGTTAATTAGCTTTCCTTGTACTCGGGAATTTTTGTTTTATAAAACTTATGGCATGTGGACATCCTGCTTCAGTGCTGTTTTCTTTGTTGTGTTTATTTCTTTCTTTAATGTGTTCTCTTTTTTGTTGTTTTGTGTTGTGATGTGATAATGTTGTTAAAGTTAAGTTGGTAGAGTTGTTTGAAATTAGTTGAATTAGTTGAAGCTTTGTTTGATCAAGTGGAACTGTTCATCTGTTAAACTCTTCGATTCCCAAATTGCTGTTTTCTATATTCTTTTGGCATTTTTATAAATTTCTATCATCTTATCCTAAGTAGAGTATAAATGTAGCCTAGGCTTATTTCAATGGTTTAGGATTTTCCTCTTCAAATGTTATAGCCTATGTTGTTAGTAGGTATGTAAAGAACTAGGGAATAAAGTGTTGTCCCAGAATAAAAATTTAGCCTACTTTCCACTTCCCCATCAGAAAACGGATGCGTAGTAATGAAGTTAAGGGCAGAGAAGTGTTGCTAATAGGGTTACCATAAAAGTCCTCTTTTGGCGAAACTTTGATATCGGACTCCATCGTATTTATCAATGTTTACAATCGATTTGTCGAAATTATGTCGATTCTATAATTATCGTAACTGAATACAATATTTATCAGGTGATCTAACAACAAAACATTTTACATCACTATGAAGAAACCTGTACTATTTTAACTATATGAATAAAACTCATTATATAGTAACATAAATAATATATCGTAACTCAACTATCTTTAACTAACTTAACATACTCAAAACTTATTCTACAATGTTCACCACCTTGCACTAACTTGGTTGATTTATTGTCAGTCGTCATATGCATTTGCCCCCCTGCCCCCCCCCCCCCCTGTCACCAGCCCTGTTCTGATGATTAGAATCGATTCTTCACTATTGGCATTCGATGTCGAAGATCTATTGTAAACATCGATAAATACGATGCAGTCCGATATCAAAGATTCGCCCCTATTTTCTCTGGACATGTCCTCTCTTTACGCTCACACAAACATCCAGGCAGACATATGAACAAATAGTTTTTTGGGGTCTAAAGATCCCAAAAGAAAAGTTACGAGGTAGGATGGACAGGTGCTGCTTACGGAATGCTGTGGCGAAGCTTGGATATATTGCTCCGCTTGTAGACGATGCACAGCTAAACAAGAAATATTAGTGCTGATTGTCAAATGCAACAAGCAGCTGGGATGATGTTGTCAAGTATTCTCGCATCAAACATCGTAGTTTGTGGTAGAAGTTTCATGGGTGACTGCCAAAAACATCAGATCTCGAATGTAATATTGCCGTGTAATGGTTAACTAGAATTTTGCTTCAAACTAGTTATACGCTGAAACATTTACCAAGAGTGTCAGTGAGGGTTGTTGTGCAGAGTACATGACACTTGTAAGTGTTGATTATTTTTTTCACAATAGGCTATCTTCAGAATTTGATTGTAGTTCTAGGGATGACAATAATTGTTTTTGTCATAAAAACCAGGAAAACTGGAGAAATCGGGAAGACAAGAAATGTTATAACAAATGATGTAGGGCAATAAAAGATAATTAAAAGCAATTTTTTCAGTGTTACAAAAATGGTTAGTTTTTATGAAAATGAATCAAACAAACCGGAAGAGTTTAAAAAGAGCTTTATTTGACATAAACTTTAGTTTTCTGACCAGAAACAAATGAGAAACACTGCATAAGAATTGTCATCCTGGTTATTATGGAGTGTAGGTCTACATACAATATGTCAGCCAACTTATGTCAGCCTACTTATATAGTTTATCTTATGGCAATTAAGGGTAGGTCGCCATCTCAGCTAATGTATCTAATGTTCCAAGTTTATTTAATAATAATAATAATAATAATAATTTTATTTTTATTTTTTTGAAAATTTCACTGTAAACTTCACTCACCAGTGAAGTTTACAGTAAATTAGTTCGATACGTAGATGATACGACTCTCTGCTGCAGCGCGCAAAATCTGGTCCAAATCTGGAAATTGAAACATTCATTGAGCTGAGTTATTGCGTTCAGTATTTTTCCAAAAACAACTTGAAAATCAACCCACAAAAAACCAATTGGATCAGTGGCGTAGATAGACTCTGGTCAAGGGGGGGGATATAACCGGGGGGTCTGGGAGAAAAATTTTGAAAATTATAACTCTAAAACTAGGTTTTTATGCAATCTAGAGGCATACCGGTAGTGGAACTCATATTATACGGAATAATTGATGGAGACACGTGGACCGCGCATACCGGCGGCGGGCATTTTGGCTCGTTCTCCAAAAGAACGAGATAAACACAGGGAAAGTGGTTTGTGGTTTGATGTCATAATGATCTTACATTTGCTTTATTCTTTTTTGTATGGATACGTTTTTACTTCATTCTCATAATTTTATTAAGTTGCTTTCACGTAGTTTTTGGTGCTTTTATTAAAAATACCATCTGTCATTTATTTTACTTAGGCTTGAAGAAATTACTTTTTATTTCATTTTATAATAAAATCACTAGATAACAAATTAATACAGGAATCTGCATCAGTCCACTTCACTCCTTTCTCCGCTAGCACTGATCACTGAAATATTGTTTCAGCATAGTTACAACAAATAAATCTCATAGTTTTTTTCACGCCACTAGTATCACCTTCACTCTCACTTTTTCGTTTTGGAGCGAAAAACCCCGTCAGTTTGCACTGTTTGGACATCACAACATATTGTAGTCACGTCACGTCGCGTCGCGTCGCTGCGAATTACGCAAGGTCACAGAACCAACTGACCAAGTTATAAACGCATCCTATACGTCAAAGTGAGATCAGATGCGTTACCGGTGTTGGCCGTTAGAGGGAATATAGGTAGCATGGTGTAAAGCCTTACACCATGTATAGGTAGTGGGTGAATCTAGTATTTTTATTGGCTACTTCAGTTCCAACGAGAAATAATGTGGGTCTGTATAGCCTACAGGTTCACTCATTTTGATAAATATAAATAACGTTCAAAATAACGTTTTTCTGGTATATAGGACTAAAAACATTCAGGACAAAATGAACAACATTATAATTTTTCTGTAAGATGTAATATTATAGGCGGCGAATTTTAATCTAATACCAATTCGGCTGTGAATGGCACGTTTTCAGTTGCGTTCTCAGACTGATTTATCGTCTGTCTTTCATAACAGGGTATTTGCAAATCGGGGACCATCAGTGACTAAGGAACAGAAAATGCAAAATTTTGCTTTGACTCTGTTACAGTAACAGTTCACTTTCAGTTAGGTACGCATTCGCCGCTACCACTAATATTCCAAAATACTGTATTGTATTTTTAAGCCTCTTGTCACCGATCCTGCTGCGTTCGTATGGCGCGCAATACCTCAAAGATTTTAACATTTTTTCGCAGTTTTTAAACTACCGTACTAAATAAATAATAACAATAATAAATTTATTTATTTATTTTTACAAGGATTTTTTATTTCTTATTGCGGTAAAAGAATTACTTCCTAGTTAAAAGTCGTAGCCTAAATTTAATTTTGTTTAGTATAATTAATTTTTTTTACATACTGTAGGGCCAAGGGGGGGGATATATCCCCCTTATCCCCCCCCCGTACCTACGCCACTGAATTGGATATGCTATTCAAGGCGTGAGGTTTCTGAAACTGACGTAACTGTCATGATCGATGACACCGTCATAGGGCGCATCGATGCCACGAAGTTCCTTGGAATCACTCTTGACCGTGGACTCTCGTGACCATCATAATGATGGCATCTGCGCCAAGGCATCTTCCGGGGTTTACGCCTTGAGAATTCTATCAAGGTATAGCCCTGATCACGTGCTTAGAATGGCGTATTTCGGCTTGGTGTATCCTCACTTGTCATATGGCATCGCTATATGGGGTGGGTGCGCATTCAATTCTACTAAAAATTGAATTGAAACCACCCAGTTTTAATATGCCCGTAGCAGCAAACCTGCATACTCATTCCCCATGTTATTCTTATGGCTTGAATAGAAATTTTCTTAGAAACAACCTGTCCCAACATTTTTTGCATGTCAGAACATTTTCTCAATCAGGATGAGTTGAACGGTTTTTGTTTGCCTGGTTATAAAGTGGCTTCTGGTTTTTGTCGGTCTAGTATGGATAAGGGTGGTGTGTGTATTCTCATTAAAGATAACCTATCCTTTCAGTCTGTATCTGCCAGAAGTTGCATGGGTGACCGCCCAAAACATCAGATCTCAAGTGCAATATATTGCCGTCTGGTTAACTAGAATTTTGCTTCAAAATAGTTACACGCTGAAACATTTAGCAAGAGTGTCAGTGAGGGTCGTTGTGCAGAGTACATGACACTTGTAAGTGTTGATTATTTTTTCACAATAAATTTAGGCTATCTTCAGAATTTGATCGTAGTTCTAGGAATGACAATAATTGTTTTTGTCATAAAAACCGAGAAAACTGGAGAAATCGGGAAGACAAGAAGGAATGTTATAAATGATGTAGGGTAATAAAAGACAATTAAAAGCAATTTTTTCAGTGTTACAAAAATGGTTAGTTTTTATGAAAATGAAGCAAACAAACCCGTAAGAGTTTAAAAAGAGCTTTATTATTTGACATAAACTTTAGTTTTCTGACCAGAAACAAACGAAAAACTATAAGAATTGTCATCCTGGTTATTTTGGAGTGTACGTACAATATGTCAGCCAACTCCAACAACCTCCTCCTAAGTCTTCCCATGCGGCCTACGGTAATTGTTTACAGGCCTAAGGGGAAATTTCCCAGCAATTAGATTAGCTCAAATTTACAGTTATTTTATTAGCATTAATATAGGTATAACTGACGACAAATCTTGGGGCCAAGTGCGGTGGATGCGCGGTAGCAAAAACGGCTAGTGCGCATGCGCGACAACGCGTCGCTAGAGCGCAGCACTGTCATTCTGCTCTCAGCCGTCAACAATAGCGTGTCACTAAATGTCATCCTAAAAACATTAACCGACGGAACATTGGCTCTCATTTACGATTAAAGTAAAATACAGCATAAGAATTAAGAATAATGTTTCATTAGTATTTACTAGCTGTTGGTAACCCGCTTCGCTGGGTTGAAAACTCTTATGAAGGCCTAAATAGTAACTCCAAAAAACGTAATTTGGAAGCAAGCATTATAATGTCTAATGTAGTATATAAAAATTCAACATTTCTTGATGTTTATCCATACATATATTATTTGAGAAAGCCTGGGGTGGCATATTTGATAGCAATCTTATTTGCTCTTTCAAACAGCGCATAATTTTCGCTGTTGGTAACCCATTAGTTAATTTGCTGTTGGTTTGAATTAATGTCTTTGCTATGCAATAACTACAAATAATGTTATCCATCTTGCAAATTACTATATTCGGGTGTTCAATAAAATCTATATTTGATCGGAATAATGTGTCCTTCATGGTCCAAATCATAGTTTCCTGTCCTTTTCCAAAGAGCTTTTGTATTTGATTCTTTTTCGAAGGTTCTCCGTTATCTCTGTTCTGATTATTTATTTCATCACCTTGTGCGTCTGTCTCCCTTTCCTGCGTCTGTTTCTTTCTGTTCCAATCTGTTACGATAGTGTTTCTCGATCTCGTTGTGAATTTTCCCGTGATACCCTTAGATGTGTTCCTTTTTCTTCTTTGTTTCATTTTTAAGTGAAATCTATCATCTGTGTGACAATATACGGAATTGCAAAAATTTTCTCCTATGATTTGACATTTTCTCATATGATTTTTACTATCCACTTTGAACTTTAAAACCAAAAAATATGTAACTCTAAATTTTAGTGCACTTTATGGTTGTAATAACATAACCTTACAGTAAAAATTTCCAAAATAATTGAAAACGTAAATAATAAGACATTTGCTAAATAAGAGTGCATTCACCTGTTGTACAAAAACAATTATAGGTGCTGCATCCTGTTGGCATTCACTGTAACCACGGTGACCATTTCAAATTAAACCATATGTATTGATATAAACAAATAAAATCTAAAGTACTCACAAAATCCTTGACATAGGTCCCTTTAGGACGATCATGTGCCTAAACCCTATAAGATATCGAAACCCAACCACCATAGTGCACATCATGAGATTCCAAGCTTTAATTTGATACCAAGATCAAGGGTCTACGGCGTGTAGTTTTGGCTGTAGCACTAAATATACCAACACACAACTCTTCTTTTATATATATATATATATATATATATATATATATTGATTAATGTGTCTTGATACTCTGAACAACGATTGACAGGGAAGCAGTAACTCCGTGCGAGCTGCCAAATGTACACAGCCAGGCTAGTGCACTGTCGGCCGCCGCCGCTGCTACTACTCCCCTCTCCTCCCAGCCTACCCAAACCCTGCCTTATGCGCGGACTGGACCCCAAGAATTGGCGCCAGTTATACTCCTAAACCTTTTATTAACTTCTATTAGGCCTGCAGTAGTAAATTTTTATAAAATAGGCTATGTCAGGAATAAAATGGTTATCATCATTTTAGCGAATTTCCCCTATATGGAAGAAGCTATTACCGTAGGTCTCATGGTAAGACCTAAGCCCAAGACCTTGATAACTTTTCGTTATGGGGCCCCAAAAGCAAAATACCCCCGTTGCAGCAGACCTGCATACTCAGCGAATTTCAAATGCAAAACAACATATTTCAATCCAACATAGCGAGATTCAACATGTTTTTGTAAGCTCCATAAGAATAATATGGGGAATGAGAATGCAGGTTTGCTGCTACGGGTATATCAAAACTGAGTGGTTTTAATTCAATATTTAGTTGATCTGAACTAGAAGAAGCCATTTACCAAGTTTTATCAAGAGATGTTGAGAAATAAGCGAGATTAGAATTTTCTTTATTTCCCATAAGGTTAACATTGGGACAACGTACTGTGTTTACCACTTTCAATATCCCGGAAACCAATGGACATAGAGCAGTGATTCAAAATACTAAATTGTTTGTTTTTTTGAGCTGAATTCAATAATGCTAGCAAAAGTTGGATAATTTTTAATTTTCTATGTAAAAAAACTCAAAAAACCCATTTTTTGGGGGGGTTTACCCCTCTTTCCCCCACCCTTCCGGTTGTCCGATCGGGCTGGTTCACGAACTCATCCAAGTGATTACCACTTTACACGTCTGTACCAAATTTCATTAAGATCGGATCATATTTACGGCCGCTATCGTGTTAACAGACATATATACCGGGTGTCCCATAATAGTCCCCCCCCCTAACTTTTTCCTACATTTTTTCAAATATCAATTCCGCACCACCCCCAAACATTATTGGGTAGTTAATACTTCATTTTGAGGGGGTACCCAATTTTGGCCGCCATCTTGGATCCGCCATATTGGATCCAAAATAATTTTTTCAAATGTAAAATTGGTGTTGTGACCCATCATTTTGAACTAGATTTTTTCACTGATTACAATGCCGCAATCCGTTTTTTTAATATCTCAATTGGTTCTCAAGATATGGGTACTTTAAATTTATTTATTTTCAACCAATTTAAACATTACAAATTGAAAAAATAGGCCCATAACCACAAAATAATGCTAGATAGTGACGAATAACCACCATCAGTCATTGTTGAGCGATTTACACTTAACTTTCTCCAATGTAAATTTTTTGGCCGCCATCTTGGATTTGCCATTTTGAAATGAGGTAAGTTATTTCAAATATGAAGTTGGTATTGTGACCCATCATTTCAAACTAGTTTTTCACGCCGAATTCAATGCCGCAACCCGTTTTTAATTATATTGTGTAGTTTTAAAGATATTGACATGTTTCTGTTAAAAATTTTAAAAAAATATGAAAGTTTAAAAAAATAAGTTCTTTAGCTGAAAACAGGTTGCGGCATTGAATTCGGCGTAAAAAACTAGTTTGAAATGATGGGTCACAATACCAACTTCGTATTTGAAATAACTTACCTCATTTCAAAATGGCGAATGCAAGATGGCGGCCAAAAAATTGACATTGGTGAAAGTTAAGTGTAAATCGGTCAACAATAACTGATGGTGGTTATTTGTCACTACCTAGCATTTTTTTGTGGTTATGGGCCTATTTTTTCAATTTGTAATGTTTAAATTGGTTGAAAATAAATAAATTTAAAGTACCTATATCTTAAGAACCAATTGAGATATTAAAAAACGGATTGCGGCATTGTGATCAGTGAAGAAATCTAGTTCAAAATGATGGGTCACAACACCACTTTTACATTTGAAAAAATTATTTTGGATCCAATGTGGCAGATCCAAGATGGCGGCCAAAATTGGGTACCCCCTCAAAATGAAGTATTAACTACCCAATAATGTTTGGGGGTGGTGTGGAATTGATATTTGAAAAAAATGTAGGAAAAAGTTAGGGGGGGGGACTATTATGGGACACCCGGTGTATATATAGATATATATATATAAATTCGAACGAATAGTGTTTTTTGCTTCTGAGGACCCCAAAATGAAAATTTAACATGGTCTTGGGCTTAGGTCTTACCATGAGACCCACGGTAATAGCTTATTCCTTTAAGGAAATTCGCTAAAAACACTATTCGTTCAAATCTATATATTAATACGCAAGCGGTTTTCTTTTCACAGTCCAACCGCAATAACGGCTGGGCGGATTTTAACGTTTGAGGTGTCAAATTAAAGGGATTGTTATCTAGATTTGTCATCAAGTCTCAGAATTTTAAAAATGGGTGTCACTAAAGTACAGTAAAGGGCTGAAGTTTCGGAACAGTAGCGCTATTCATGGACATTGAAGCAAGCTCAGTTTACTTTGTTTACAAACTGAACATATGGCCAAGTTCTGAAATAAACCACAGACTGCAGCAATTATAATTAATTTTTTGAAAAGAGCAGTTTCATATTTGACTTTTTTTTAACGATTTATTATGTAATTTAGGTTATGTTATGTTATGAAGTTTTTAAAGCTCTTAAACATTGCAGTTACCAATGTTACAATGTAGTTTACGATATCTCATAGTTATATTAACCTGAGCAAATCTATTTTTGGATTTGGTGCATTTATAATGCCACCAATAAGAAGACGAACATTGACTGGTCGGAGGAGTCGGAAAGAACACGATCGCAACCGCTGGCATCACCCTCCCGATGTAACATTTGATGCTCCTTCCAACCTCAGACCAATGATCTAAAAATGTTTTCATTGTGGTGGGTTGCATTTCAAGAATGAAAAGACTGGTAGAGATAATGAGTCGTTTACGCTTTTTTCCACAAAGGAAAGGTTGCCTGTAAAGACAGCCGTTCCCTATACAATATCTGTTTTGGCGATAATTATCAATAAGGTGCATCGGCAACCCCTAAACAAAGAAAGTCATTGCTCACGGCGCCAGTGTTTGCTCTCGGTCAGCTACATGTTGATGTATGCATTGAGCTTGATCTTTTGCAGGTGTTGGAATATACATTTAAGAAAAAAGAGGACATGGGGAAATGAAGGTGTTCCCTTAAAATAAATAAATAAATCTTTATTTTCTGCACAATATTTTGGTATATTACATTACAAATAACATTAAAAATAAGCAAGTCTACAAAACCAGGCTAATCTTTACAAAACAATAGTATGCAGAAAAATAGGGCCCCCAAGACATAGTGTCCGTTTAGGGTTCCTTTACAAAATTCAATAATTATAATGAGTTCAGGAGCTGTACAAAATAAATATCAAATCTTATCTCCTGTGAAAATTATCTAAACAAATAAATATTATCCTATGTTCTATGCTTAAAACAATGTGAAATTGAAGATACGTTTGAATATGAGGAAAATAGCATTATTACACAAGGAAAACTAAATATACAAGCCTAAATACAATGAATCACATACATTCCATATACCTCTAGAACAAAAAGTTGTTTACATTTACCGGAAACTCCTGCGGTAGATCAAATTAACATTAAAAGTTTCAGTAGTTAAACCATAATTTTGTTAATGAATTTTAGCCCTTTGATTAAACTTTAAAAGCATATAAGTAGGCTGATTATTCTTCATTCTTTTACTATAATATGACTTTTGCTCGATTTCGAGCTACGTGTTATCTAGTGTATATATATATATATATGAATACCGTATATATTTTATATATATGTGTCTGTGAGCACGATGCGGCCGTAAAAATGGTCCGATCTCAATGAAATTTGGTACAGACATGTAAAGTGATAATCTCTCGGACGAATTTGTAAACCAGCCTGATGGGCCCACTTTAAGGGGAGTAAGGGGGGTAAATCCCCTCAAAAATGGGTTTTTTGAGTTTTTTACATAGGAAAATAAAAATAATCCTATTTTTGTTACCGTACCCCCATTTAATTCAGCTCAAAAAAAAATTTAGTGTTTTGAATCACTGCTCTACGTCCATTAGTTACCGAGATATTGAAACTGGTAAACACAGTACGCTGTCCCAATGTTAACCTTATGGGAAATAAGTAAAATTCGATATCTCGCTTATTCCTCAACATACCTTAATAAAACTTGAAGAACTTAGTAAATGGCCTCTTCTAGTTCCGATCTACTAATAATTGAATTGAAACCCCCCAGTTTTAATATACCTGTAGCAGCAAACCTGCATACTCAATCCCCATATTCTTCTAATGAAGCTTGCAAAAACATGACAAATCTCGCTATGTTGGATTGAAATATGTTGTTTTGCGTTTGAAATTCGCTGAGTATGCAGGTCTGCTGCAACGGGGGTATTTAGTGATATGATGGGTCAGACTAATCACATACTCAAAAATACCTCCAGTACAGTGTAGGCCTATGTTTACAATTAATTGTTCTTCATAGAAAATGAAATACTCAGTCTCCTAATTTATGTCTAAACGACACTCAATTATATCACAAAAACTTTAACTCTTTAATCTTTACCCATCCCATCTCTTCAAATTCCGTCTCAGTGTTATCTGATGGCTTGGACAGTGCACCAGTTTTTAGAAGATTATTTGTATTTTGGCATATTTGTACTAGCTACAGGCCCTGCAGCTTAAGAACTTTCTTCCCCCGAATATATATGTGTCAGAAATCAATAAGGTTAGGAGCACTTTTTTATGTTGGAGAAGAATAGTTTGTGTGTTGCAGGAATGAAGATGGCCTAATGTGGGATCCTTTAAGGAGGGATTCAGGATTATTTAGGGGGCAAAATGAGGGATCCTTTAAGGAGGGGTTCAGAATTATTTAGGGGGTTGTTAGGGAGCCTATTTTAACTTCTTTTTTTTAAGTCTTTGATCAGAACAAAACAATTAACAAATGAAAGATGGTAGCCACGTGAATCTTACAATTTCTTTATAAAAAACAAAAGATTAAATATTTTAGCCTAATCTATTGTTAAAATATAGTTTTCTATTGTTAAACTGATAAAAAAATTAAGCACAACTAAATGTAAATTGATTTTGCAGATGAGTCAACAGGATGTGTATTTATCTGCTGTTATCCTTAAGATACTGATATAAGAGGGAGATTCTCTGCAGTGCTAACACATGAGACCAATGCACCCATCAAAACTATGTGTCATTGTTGCAGCTGCAGCTCTAGTTCTTTTTATCTGTCAGTTCCTGCTTGAGGTGATTATTTTGACTTTAACCTTTTTTTAAATTGACAATTTAGTAAAAACCAATAAATTAAAACAAAATATTTTAATGGTTTTTACTACACCCAGGTCTTGGAAATTAGGAACTGTATCTTCTTCTTCAATAATAAGTGTAAAGAAGTTATTTAACGTTTAGTTAATTAAGTAAGTCATATAGATCATCTATCTGGTCAATCACTAGACAAAAAGCTGTTTCTTGGAACTTCTACTCTGTTCACCAGTTGACTGCTGAGACTGGGTAGGAGTCAGATTAGCTTTGATCACTGGGCACGGCCATTTCAAGGAACATCTCTTCATTCTCGGTATTACTCATGATGATCCGGAGTACAGACTGTGGCAGCTCTGTTGAGACTGCA